>MU189398.1:0-22572 GCA_016904865.1 Pissodes strobi | reverse complement strand
CAGTAAACCCACAGAGTTTTAAAAGTAAATCATTTAGTTGAAATATCTCTCCAGCTTGGTCTTGGTTGATTGTCTTCTTTAGCTTTTAGAACTAGTGCTATTTCACTATCCTCATGCTGATCCTTTTTAAGTTGCTCTGTGGTCTACTACTGATCAACCTCACAATTGATTTGCCTAATGGCAGTAATTCCTTCTCGTTGATCCATTCTTTGGCAATGTTTCAAAAATTTAAATCCTATTGCCTGTCATCTTATGTATGTGTAAATTGAAGCAATTTTTTTTCAATATTCTTTTTCTTCTCTGAATTTGTTTACTGACCATTATAAAACTCGCGAATCCCTAGTACTTGTGTTTGTTTCGTTTTTGTTTTCTATTTTTGTTCTTTTTTAATTAATTTGTGATTTTCGCTCTCACCAATTCTATCTGTTTTATACAAGACTTTTTGTTATAGGGAAATGTATGTTGAAAACATCATGATTAAGGAATGTACCTAATGCATCATGTTTTTAAAACTGAATTATTTCATTAATTTATTATAAATTATTCCATAAATAAAAATATATCATTCCCACATGTTTTCTCTGCAGTTTTTTTGTTATTGCATTCTATTAATTTGCATCATATATAGTGGAACATAAATAGACCATAGATAAATCGATTATTCCAATTTCCTAGCCAAGAAATTTGATTCCGCTCATCAGTTTACCAATTTGTGTATTCGTTTGATGTTTGTGTTTTAAAATCGAATCGCTGTTTAAAAGTGATGCATAAATCACCAATCACAGAGATTGTTTGACATAATTTTTATGTATTAGCCTTTAATATTGAATTTTAATCTTGCGGTTGTGTCAAAACAAAACTGTTACTCATAAATATTTCACATTTATTGGCAATAAAACTCATCGGGCACTATATACAAGTTATGTTTAGTTTTAATTTCGCATTGCATGGATAATGCATTTGGCAGGACCATAAAACTAATTTTACTGTCAATACGTGAAAAATAATGTTCTAGTTTATATGCCAATGTTATTTTAGAATATTTCATATTGTAGAGTTTTAGAATTTGTATTGTAATTAAAATATTATCTTGGATTGATTATGCCGGACGTTAATATCATGAGTGGTGGATATTCTGGTGAGTATACTTTGACATTTTCTGTTCAAACTTGTTTAACAATTTACGAGCATAAATTTCCTTAAAAATAAGTTATACAAAATATACTCGAGTGGTATTTTTATAACAAATTTGGCGGAAAACTCAAATTATTCTTCACCAAAAAAATCTATCATAAGTGGTTTATGATAAGCTTAAATTACAACAATTAATCAAGATCTTGAGAAATTTCGAACTTGGGGCGGCAGAAATTTGGTTCAGTTCAATGCAGCAAAAACCCAAGGAGCCACGTTTACCAAGAAAGCCAATACGGCGTGCGCTGACATCATTATGACAGGATCGACCATTCCTTCATCCTCGTCAATCGGACTACTGGGTGTCTCGGTCAACAGCAATATGTCCTGGCATGACCACGTTGCTATACTGTCTAAAATACATAACATCCACAGAACATCAAATAAAATATCCTAAGACATAGCTATACATATTTCTTAAAATAACAATAACAAATATCAAAAAAATCTTACATGGTCACTGAATCTCATTCAGTTTCGCAACCCTTCCCCTGAATGCTGATACACCTAGGCCGAACACACAGACCCGCGCACTCAACCAATTTGCCCCCCTAACAACCCTTGACATGGTCTCACTCCTGCCATAGTTTGTGCAATGATAAGGCACTTTAAATACTTCTGTATGCCTACCTCTTCTGTCCGGAACATGCAACGAAATGAAACCAAGCGATGCAATGGAAGAATGCACGACCCTGTGCAAGAAGCACATATCCAGCAAGAACCTCCTTCTCTCCAGGGAATCAATGCCCACCAACTCTCTCACATGACCATACTCATACTGATCCCGCGCATACCCACAACGCTAAGCCACGAATCTTAGAAATTTGTTCTGTACTCGCTCTATACGCTCAATATGAGACCCATAAGATGCATTTCAGGCCACAGAACAATATTCCAGAATAGAACGGACAAAGCAACAATAAAGGATCTTCAAAGTAAAGATAGAAAAGTCAGCAGAAGATCATTGGACCAATCCCAAAATTTTAAAAGCTTTTGAAGTTATGATGTTAATATGATCATTAAATGAAAATTTACAATCCGTGGTGACCCCCAGATCCTTAATTTCAGTACACTTCGTCAAAACGATATCATGTGTTTAATAAGGAAATGCAATGGGGTTCCTCTGGCGAGAAAAAGTTATGCTGTTGCATTTTCTAGCATTAAGATTCACACCATTGTCCCTGCATCATCCAGAAAAGTTTGCAAGATCCTCCTGCAGTTAAAGCGCATCAGACATGGAGGCCGCAGACCTAAAAAGCTTCACGTCATCAGCAAACATGAGCAGGCGACCCCCCAGAAACACATCTGGGTAAATCATTTAAAAATAGGATAAAGAGAATCGGTTCACAGTGAGATCCCTGCGAGACACCAGAAGGGACTCCCATTTCAGCAGAGTAGTGATTACCAAGCCTGACAATCTGACTACTGTTCGTCAAGTAACTGCCGATCCACTTCAGTATCAACGGCCCAGAGCCCAGCGCCCGCAGTTTAGCAACCAGGAGACCACGATCGACTCGATCAAACGCCTTAGAAAAGTCCTTGTAAACCGAGTCGACATGCTCTCCCGTCTCCATGGACTCCTCAATAAAGTGCTCATACAGGACCAAATTTATGCCGGTAGATCTACCCAAAAGAAACCATGTTGCTCCTCGTTCATTATTCCTCTACAATCCCAAGAGAGAAACCCCTATCAAGCAACTTTGGAATTTCTGACTGATTACACACTGCTCTATAATTTTCTACCTCGTCCTTCTTGCCTGATTTGAAAATTGGCTTCAGGTAGCTTACCTTCCAGAAATGTGGAAATGCTCCTGTACTCAGGAGGTATAACCTCTCTTAATACAAGTCTAATAACTCCAGATAAGTAATTCCTCTAATTAATCTGTAAATATGACCCTTGGCACATATAATTTGACGTAAATTACGTCTTAATTAATCAAAGATAAAGATAAGATAATGACTATCTCGCTTTGAGATAGGAACTTAGATAAACGATAAAGAAAAAATAAACCAGGTCAATTTACACACATTGCTTAAACCTCTTTTATATGCAAATCAATGCCGGTACATCATTGGTCAAACGTGACACGATAAGTGATAATAATTATAGTTTGATGTTACAAATTAACTGAAAGATTAATGAAATTAGCCTGAAAAACTACGATCAACAATACTACAAAAGAAAATTCAGCGAAATTCTACTCAAATTCAATTAACTACCTTTTACAGGAACATATAAAATTCGCTTTGAGAATCTTCCAGGTAATACTGTTCAATTCAAATGAAAATATGTAAAATCTAAAATCATATGTATGACCACTAAACGATGAAATAATTACGTTCTCTATATATTTGGATTAAACCAGTATCAAATTACATGAACTTGACCGATAAGATACGCAATTATTCACCAACAAACGGTATTCAAACCTAAATAAAGGTCAGCATAAAAAATTCAGATTATTGAAATCGTCAAACACTCGAAAGTGCAATATAAAAATGCTAAATTCTTTACTTTAGTGAAATATGATTAACCGAATTAAAAACAGTTATCAATTCTGTATTTAAAATATGAAAATACTATTGAAAAATATGCAGGATGAATAGAATATTTTAAGATCAAAAAATTATATCACTTACCGCGTCGAACGCTGTACACAAAATGATATGACCTTCCTTTCAAAATTTGTACGTTCTACCTATTTAAATTCAATGGCTTTTCATTGGGTAATTTAAAACACGTGACAACCATTGTAGGAAACCCGGCGACAAACTAAGGAAACATTCAACATTCGCTAAATGTAGCAATCTATCGTAGAGTACAGTCATTGAACAGCACTCTAGGGTCTTCAGTTACCTACTATACAAGATAAGCCCGTTCCCGAACAGGTGGCATTCCCAAAATCAAGCGATCTGCACCGACACAAATCCATAAATTAAAGATACAAATCTACGTACCTGTTCTCCTTAAAGTTAATTGTGCAAAATATATCCATTCACAGATAGATGTCACTGCAGATCATTATACCGAGCATTGAAAACCATTGACAAATAGGTGGAATTAATGGAGCGGAATAGACTAATATTTGATAACATATATATTTAACATATATTCCGTTACAAAGAGATATTAAATATTATATGAGGAAGTACTGCAATTGTGAAAATGCGTTTTTTCATAAAAATCCATGGGATACCATCTGATTCACATGTAAGTTTAGAAGGAATATCAGTCAAACTATTGACAATATCTGAGAGGATAAAGGAATATTTACTGATATCCACCCGGTTATCAAACCCATAGTCAGGCACTGACTGGCATACTAGTCTCCGCATAAACCGATCCAGAAAACTTAGCAAAAAGCTCGTCATTGTTTTGACTAACAACCCCATTCAGGGTCACATGCTGGGGAATGCTATATCCCTGCCTTATGTAAGACCAAAATGATCTTGGATTATCATTAATATTATTCTCAATCCTATCAACATAAGCTTGATAACACAATCCTCTGAGATCTCTGCACTCCTCCCTCAATCTCTGAAACTCAAGGTAATCAGAATTCAGCCCTATAGAGATGTATCTTCAATGAGCTATCTTCTTCTCAATGATCAGAGAGCGAAGCTCAGCAGAGAACCACCCTGGAAAAGACGAGATCCGGTACCTCCTCAGAGGAACGAAACTGTCAATTACATAAAATATATAGTTATAAAAATAGCTTGCAGCAACATCAACACATTTATCTTTTAATACATTCTAATCATAGTTGGCTGTAAAAACATTAATCGATACATAATTCGCATTACGAAAATCATAATAAAATTCCTCATACCCAGCAATCTGGGTGTTGCACTCCACCGGAAAAGAAAATGAAACAGCAGAATGATGTATACTGTCAGGTAAAAGCGGATCAAGTGCTGGAAAAAACTTAACGTCACCCACATTGCCAAATATTAGATCTAACAGTACTCCTGTACTATTCAAAACATGGTTAAATTGAAGCATATCATAAAAATTAAAAGTCTGGCACAGGTTTGAAGCTGGGGAGTCCACATCCACCACTGCAACTTTGGAAAATGCATACAAGCCCTGACCATCGCTATGCCACTGTATGTTTGGTAGGTTATAGGTTATAGGATCACTTTGGATCGTTCTGGCGCCGAACAAGTCGCGAGGATCGAAAAATCCAAGACGGCAGTTTAATAGTGATTTCTTTTTGGGAAAAATTATCTAAATGCTTCTCTGTTTGGAAAATTTCGGGAAAATGGACACATCGATTTCCAGATCAAAAAAGAAAGATTTTTTTGTTCTGGAAAAGTATTTTTATATCTAGATAAGCTAGATCACTTTTATTGGTCGATTTGTCTTGTGAATACTCGCTAACTTAGTTCCGAGTACAAACCACCAGAGTCGTGGACTCCTGTTCCAAGTCGCTTGATGCGATGTCTCTGTTTGGAGCGCCCTGTTGACAGATGCCGTAAATGTTCTCTTTGGCGAATTGACGACGCTAGTCTCGTCTGAACACTCAAGGCGAGCAGACAGTTTGCATACCTAAAATTATCGTTGTTATTATTGGCCATCAGGTTTTAATACCGCCTGATTGTGTCGTTGCATTAATTGGCAAATGAGCTAGAGTGTGTATTTTCCGAAATTATCGGCCACAGTGCCTATAAACGATGCGTGACGAGTAGTGTGGTGACCCTTTTTTTAAAGGTATGTTGGATACTAGTGTTTCTTTTTTAAGTGGTTAAAATTGTTTATCATTTAACTAGGGTTCTTACGTGGGACAGAATTTTCTCCCTTTGAGGCTGAAAGCACACCAGCGGCCTTTCTATGCCGACCTAGCGCGCTCCCGGTTCCATTTAACCATACGAGGCCTCTTGTCAAGGTAATATGACCACATGGTGGAGACGTAGCTTCCCAGGAAACGTCAGTGTCTGTAGATCTACTAGATACAAGAACGATCTACCTTTTTTCTCATTAACGACATCTTATTATTGATATTTATATTTTTGATTAATTAATTTACTGTTAAATGACTGTAGGTCATTTGCTTTCTATATCGTTATATATCATTTTAATTAATGAATTTACTATTGAAATAGAAATAGAAATAATCTTTATTAATCCACATGACCAATTATTACAGTGATATTTGGACAAGTCATTACATAATCGAAGAAAATACGGAATTAAATAAATAAAAGCTAAAACAACGTGGCATCAATATACATTAACACTACAGCAATAGGGCACATTATTCAAATTAGGTGTCGTTAAAAAACTCAGTCAAATTATAAAAATAGTGAGAACGCAAATAGTTTTTTAAAGAAGATTTTAAATTTTCCAAACAGCCTGAAGCCCTTATATCACTAGGTATGTGGTTGTAAACATTACACAATTATAATACGCCGATCGCTGATAAGCTGCCGTCCTACAATAAGTTTTCCCCATTTCTGGTATAATAATTATGATTTGATGAGTTATTATTAAATAAATGTAAATTATCCCTAACATACAAACAACATTTTAAAATGTACATGTTATAAAATGTCAGTATCCCATTTTCTTTAAATATAGTTCTACAGGAACTTCTTTTTTAATGTTAAACATAAGTCGTATAATCCGCTTTTGGATTAAAAAACTCGGTTTGTATTAACACCTCTTCCCCAGGCAATAATATGATAGGATACGGCGGAGTATACCAGGGCATAATAAACTTGCAAAAGTGCATCCCTATCAAGATCGTATCGAAGCTGTAATATAGCAAAATAAGCCCTATTTAGCTTTGCACAGACCAACTCTATGTGGCTACTCCAGGACATACTTTGGTCCAGTAAGCGCCCCAAAAACCTAACCCCCGCAGAGCCATTAATTATAACGTCATTAGGAATTTGTTACCTAAAAACCACACTATAAGTCTTATCTAAATTTAAAATTAATCTATTTTTTACACACCAGTTTTCAAATTCTTTACATACTATTCTGATCGATTCTTGAAGCTCTCCAAAAGACAATTCAGACACTGCAATGGATGTATCGTCTGCGTAATTGATTAACAACCCTTTAGAGATAAACCGCGGCAAATCATTAGTAAAAAGTATAAAAATTAAAGGGCCCAATATCGAACCCTGGGGAACCTCAAGATCAATCCTGTAGTTTTCTGAGTTACTGCCATTAACACATGTACACATTTTTCTGTCAGAAAGAAACGAAACGATCCAGTCCAACACCACACCTCGTATACCTAAGTGAAAAAACTTACTTATTAAACGAGTGTAGGTCGTTTGATTTCTATATCGTATATATTATCATTATTTCTCGTTTTTGTTTATTTATCTTACCACTTTTGCTTATCGAACTTACCGATAAATATCTGTAGTTTATCTAATATCGTGTATCATACTGATTTCTGTTTCTTTTTGTAATTGCTGAGATTCTTGTTTTCTTCATTATCGTGTCTGATATAATTTCGTGTAGAGAATTCGGCTTGTTAATGTCATGATAATTAATTGATTTATTTTAATGTAAATTGGCTGTAAGCCTCATGCCAGTAATTTGTTTCATATAACTGCTATTTGCAACTTTAATTTTTCGCCTTTATACTGGTATCGAACTGAGCTCAATTCATGTTCCCCGTATATAATTACCTGCTAGGTATCTATATGCTTACTTTATAGAGTAATTAATTGATTTAATAGATCTCTATTAGGTGCTTATTAATATATTGATATTATCGCTGCCATGGGATTAATTTAGATTAGTTTGGGTTAAATAAATATTGCTTATTTTTGGTACTTTATGACTAACTGCGATTAGTCAGGACCTCTAGAATTCAAGGTTTGGTTAAAACTATTTCCAAACAGGAATTAGGCAATCTTATGGATATAGGACCAAGATTGTGCAACACGTTTTTCTTCGTTAAAAGTAAAGATTCTATTTAAAAACAAACCTAGCACCGGAGAATCGTGTTACAATGCCCGGCCCCGGTAGTGGGGTCGTAGAGTGCCACCAGTTTTTCCCAACTAAACTGAAAAAGCTCCGCTGGTGTTGTAGGGGGTTGCTAGGCAAGCTTATCAAACAAAGTAACTCAATCTCTAACCTAATGAAGAAAACACAATCTAAAATTTAAGGAACAATATGTTTGCTACTAAGTTCTTTTTTACATAGCAACAATCCTACAGTAAAATTTGCAATTTTAAAGACAAATGAATGTCTAATGACTACTAAAGTAATTGATAAATAGAGTACAATATGGAGATTGTACGGAGACCAATTCTATTGTATACACTCGGTACTGTATCCCTTACAACTAAATGCACTAAATACTACAATCCGAAGTGATCACTTTGATTTTACCTAAGCTGATTACATATATGTATGCGTGCGCTGGTTGCTGCACCAATTATACATGTAGCAATAATAATAGGTAATGTTAAATGGCCACAATAATTAAATCAATAAACCCAATAAATGAATGAAAAGAATAAAATTATTGAAACTGTCAATGCTTGATTTATATTAAAAAGAGAGAAAATTCAGAGCGATTATATTAATCGGTCAGATAAACAAGTGAATAAATGAAAAATAAAATTAATGAGAGCTATCTTAGAGCTTGGCGGTCAATGCTTGATTTATATTAAAAAATTTAAATTAAGAACGATTATATTAATCGGTCAGCTAAACAAATGAATTGATAAACTAAAGCTTCTGTACGATACCCAGATCCGGTTGTGGTGGAGGCGCCGGGCACCTGTAGGTAACTCAGGTACTCGATGGCCCCGAGGGAAAAACTAGCCGAGGACTCGATAGCTCGGCGTTAAGATTGGCTCTAGTGTAGCCTGGAGCTAGGATCTGTGGCCAGGTGATTGAATTGGCTCGGAGACAGGACTTGTAGCCCGGTAATAAAAGTTGTAGCCTGATAATCAAACTCGTAGCCCGGTATTAGAACTGGTAACCTGGTAATTGAACCCTGAAATAACTCAATATGCATTAGGCAAAGCCCCCTTACTTTAATTAAAAAACTATAGCCCCCCTTGCATAAATATATTTGCTTTATAAAACAAATTCCCCCCAAAATTATCAATGGACTTTCAATGACCATCAGCAAATAAAAGGAATACTAAGGTACAGACAACTTGAATATAAAAAAAGATAGGTATGAATCACCCCTAAAAGAAAATATAAACTTCCCCATATGATCAAAACTAAAGTCACATTAAGATAAAAATTCAGATTTGATAAAATGGAGTAGATAAGATAACACATGGGACGCAAAGCAAATGGTGGACTATGCTTAACACAGATAATGCAATTATATCGTTAATTTCGACAAAAAAATCTGTAGCAATAATTACCTCGCTCGTGTGTGAGGGTTACCGGAGATTCGACAGTCTCGGTCTTGTAAACGAGCTCGAAAAGCCTCTAGAAACAAGAGAAAATAGCCTATAGCAACATGGTGACCACGCGCTTTACAAGCAATAGAAAAAAAAAATAATTCCAGAGAAAATGCTTACCTAGTGCAGCAGTTAAATCCCGATAAATCGGTCGTGTCAAAACGCAAACAGAAACAACATCATATCCCCAAAGAATGGGTAGTATTAAATCACAATACTAAATGTTGAGTCTCTATGACTGCACTAACAGCAAACCGTCTTTTCGCCTCGAAAGGTATTCTTAGAAGAACTCTATTCGTTTCCTTCCGTCAATTTGCCTTTCACCTTCCACTAGATCAAAAACTACGTCAGATCAGCAAGTAGTGATGGGCTGAAACATGCCGAGTGATTCGATACAAGGAATAATTCTAAGATAATAAACGACTGAGTTCTCGTTTATTATGAGGGTAAAATGACGGCGGGAGCCACAATTAATGCGCTGAAATTAAATGGTTCAAGAAATACCAGAAAATCTACCCAAACGAAGTGATAAAATTTTAAAAATCGAAATCGACAGCAGCAATCATAAGAAATAGCCCATTCCTACTACCCAATGCTTCCAATCGAATATTACAAAAGTTCCAACCAGTCGCGTTGCCTTAAGGAATGCGGCAATTTCAAGCTTATTGACAGCAAATCGAATCAATAAATTTAGAATTAATTAACCGATGAGTATTGACCTCTTTTCAATATTTCTTACCGCAAAATACAGCATTTTTTTTGCTAAATGCGGCGTATAAAATGAAATTTTACAATTGAAGGAAAGTTTTTCATATTTGAGTAAATAGTTTAATTAGAATCCAGATGTTGATTTTGGTAAGCTAACGTCAATTTTCATAATATTCTTGTCTAAGGTATGTTTCTAAATTTTGCAGCCCTGATTTCAATGTGCAAAATCATTGATATATTCCTAGTTAAAAAATTAGTGGCGCCTTCACCTAACTCACAAGCCATAGACCCACACCTTTAATAATTATTGTTGAAACCTCTGAGTAAACCTGTTGAGCAATTAACAAAGAGTGTTACATAATAATTGGGACCCTACGCTTAAGGCTGGTTACAGTTTTCGGCTGCTAGTGTTCTAGAGACAAAATACTGGTCAAATCCTAGGAGAGAAAGAAGAATTAAGAATGTTAATTTTAAATGCATCACAATCACCTGACTTTAAATTCAGCTAGGGAGGAAAGAGCCAAAATTCGATTTTCTGCTGGGATGTTTAGCCACTGACGTATTCAAAATCACTTTTGTAGACGATATAACCTTTGGCTTGACTTCTGCGACTTGCATTCATCTCATGCGATTAGCTTAAAATCTAGAAGAGTGCGTGAAATATCACTCCGTTCAATAAGTAAAATACGAATAGAATTATTAACAGTTACACTCATTTACCTTTCGCGCGATCAATAAGATTGTGTGAAGACGAAAAGCATGATTTTAAGTTTTTTTTATCTTTAGATTCCACGTTGTAGAAATTACTTTGACGGGCAAATAGCGTCAAAACTGACCTAATAACCCATCAAATTAAAATTCCTTAAAGTATTCCCGATGTCAGATTTTAAAATAGACGGAAAAGCAATTTAAGCCACGAAAGAAGCAAAAATAAACACTTGTCTTAACTATTATAAAACAGCGTTTTAATGGTACACTGTTCATAATAGTTAAAAATATAAATCTGCAGTTCGCTGATAATCAATCATGTTTCCCTGGCATATGGCACGAGTTCCAGGTGTGAATAAACCGCATAGTTTTGAGCATTATATTAATTTAACCAGATTTGAAAATGCAAAGAGTTACAGTAAAAATAAATATGAGTTGACAGTAGAGTGCCCAACGCAGTAAAAGCCTTCTATAAATGATTTTTGTGGGCACCTCGGGGTTACAAGCTGAAATTTTCACAGAATGAAGGCTTTATTATATTAATTCAAAATCCCAAGGCAATCAAAAATCAGAACGGGCAAAAGGGCAGTATACCTAAAAATCGAGATTATTATATGAACGTGTAGAACCCAAAATCGGCCATGTTGAATCCGCCATTTTAAATTTTCAAAATCTGATAAAAAATTCAAATTCCTTGTTCCTAAAAACCCCCATATACCAATTTTAAACGAAATCGAACATACTTTAAGTAGTGCCCCCTCCCCTACCCCGAAAGGGCTTGAAATTCATTTTATGAGAGTGCTCGTTCAGATAAAAAGTTCGTTAACTGATTTTTTTTCAACTAAAAACAGAGTGGATAAGTAAATTCCACTGTTCTGGATGTAAAAAGGTAACTTATTATTAGATTAAATAGGTACATAATAAAACTTAATCAAATAATTTTTTATTAGATTGTATGGAAGCAAGCTTGTACACGTAGAAGAAATTAAATAGGCTGCATAGGATCATGCAAAAAATTACTGGAAGGCAATATTGAAGACATTATGTCTATTCCTAAAGAAGATACAGACACTGAAGATAAATATAGTTTGTTATTATAAAGATTTTTTTTACATTTTGAGTTAATCTATTCTGGACAAAAGCTAGTCCTTTTTTTTAATAGCAGTTGCATTAAGTATATGATTTTTTTTCTACTTCTTTATTACCTAGCAGCGTATAGGAAAAATAAATTTCAGTATAATCGAAAATGTCTTCATTGACTTTATTCAATTAATAATAGCTATTATTATTATTAGTTTCTAACCCGTAATGGTGTAAAAGCACTTATTGTATTGTACAATAGGCGCACGAGAGGAAGCTATGGAGAAAAGTGAGATACGAGAGTACTCGGGAAGCGCGAGATCGGACGGTCGCGGCTAGAAGAAAATTACTTTTTTAAATTTAATTCTATTTTTCCATTACCATTTGAGAAAAAAAGTGTATTCATGCACCTATGTATTCTAAATACTTAAGGCAAACTTTTTGCAAGAATAAAATTTTTTGATTTCAGCCTTCATTTTGGAGAAAATGCGAGGTGAATACAAAAATGAGTATATTTCAATCAGATTTTGCCCAGGTTCGAAGGGAGATATTTAAATTTGTTGATTTATTTTGCCGTAAGGGCCAATGTAATCTGCATATTTCAAGCAATGATAAAAAATATAATTTGTACAAAAATGTATATGAATTTTATATGAAAACATTCATAAATTAATATCCTACATATTCATATAATAATCTCGATTTTTTAGGTATACTGCCCTTTTGCCCGTTATGATTTTTTATTACCATCGGATTTTGAATTAATATAATAAAACCTTCATTCTGAGAAAATTTCAGCTTGTAACCCCAAGGTGCCCACACAAGTCAAAATATAAGTAGCACTCTACTATGATAGCATACCCAATTTTATCTTTAAAGCAACAAAAATTCTAGACGTCAGAATTGAATGAAATTTAGCCAAATTGTTTATTTTGTAATTTCGGGATGCTCGTGTTCATTATTTCTTTGCATTTCGGCCTTATTCTAAGAATATATTATTGCCACATCTTCTCAGTTATCGACATATAGATTTCTGTAATTCGCTCATGCGCGTGCAAAAGGAGACACGTCTGAAAAAGTGCGTTTTGAGTTAACTACGACAAACAAGTCGTTGCATAAAAAGCTATTTGTGTGCTGAAGGAGATAAGTTAATATCTATAACTTTGCGCATTTTTTGGTGTAGTATAATATGAGACAAGTTTTTTTTAATGTGCAAAGGCAGCTGTCTTAAGTTATCTCGACTAACACTTCGCAATTGTTTAGTGCATTCGGGGTCAATGCGAGTTGTCTCCTGATGCACTAATATTTCCTGGAGTTGTCTCTTTTTAGTTTTTTTTTGCGGTCAGAGCACGGGCGTTTTAGATCTTCTTAATGCGTAGTATTGTGGTGATATTGTAATCTACTAAAATGCATAAGCTACTAAACAAAGATCACCCTGTCGCAAGTTTGAACTTGAACTTGGAGATTGTTATATAAACATTCAAGACAAACTATAAACAACGCGAGCAATCAACGGGAGCGACTTTGAACCTTATGCATGCAATGATCATCACTTTGTTTTATATGAATACGCTACCGAACCCTCAGTTCGGCAGACTTAGTCTCACCTCCAGCTCCCAAGGTTAGTCACTTCACGACTGCCTCCTGGGTTCTATCCGCTCTTAAAGTTAGTCATACGACTGCTTTAGGTTCCATTCCTTTCCTACCCGACCTGGTACCGGTTAGCCACTTGACGACTGCTAGGGCCAGGTGTTGCACAACCTCCATAGTAAAGTCTTGACAAGAAGTTTGTCAGAGTGTTTAGAAAGACAAGTGTCTAAATAGTCAGTTAAAAAGTTTAGTGAAATCTCTTAGTGCTCTTAAATAAAACCCAGCCCTTAAGAAAAACAATAAATCATAATACAATTAACAAAGAACTTTATAAACAGTACCTCTTGCTCTCAAATCAAGCGCGACCTAGTACTCGGGTACAAGTCGCCATCTCTAACTACATTTGTGACAAGAGACATCGTAAACATTTTATCGTTCAGTCGTTTCGCAATAGACGACGTCATTGATCTTAGAACCACGTGATAGAGGTGTGCCGTAATTTACGTTAGAAAAATGATAAGATCAAGAAAAGCAATTAAATTATAATTGAAAAATTCAAATCACTCGCCTGTAATCTTTCGCGCAGTGTTGTTGGGCAAAATAAAACTAATGAAACTCAAACATTTTTATTTACAATATAAGGCAATTTTAAATTACGCGCGTTCAAGCTACGTCCATTGCTGCATTCACGTTGCCATCTTGCGGCGGACGCTAAAAGCTGCAAGGCCATTGAATCCAAGCGCCACCGCCAGTTGGGAAAGGTCAATAATAGAACCGCATGGTGTGACCAAGGCCAGGTCTGTATCTGCAAGGAAAAAAATAATAAATTATATACAACTGATTGTTAAATTGAAATGGAGCGATACAACAGATTTGTACAGGAGAAAGTAAAGGAAACAATGGAGCAAGAAGGAGAAATTAGTGAGGATGAGGAAAATAAAATTATATATGGAACAAGTACTCAAGTAAAATAAGAAACTCAAGAAGAAACAAGCAAAAACAATAGATCAAAGTCTCAATGTAAATAAAACTTGTATATAGTGAAACATAAATAAGCATAATATATACCCAAGTGTTAGTAAGACAAATATATAGATAAAAACACTTAGGAGGTTAAGGAACTATATATAAATAGACAATACACATAGCATAGTACATAGAAGTTATAAAGAAAAAAGAAGCTAGAATAAGTCGTGTTAAGTGAATATTAATGAGAAGATTAGTAAACTATGTATGCGAAATAAATAGGTGAAAATATGGTGAATATATTCATAATAAAGCACAAGTAAATGATCCAGTTGCAGGATTATCGTACTCGAGAAATGCAGGAAAACTGAGTTGCCATTAAAACTGTGTATTGAGAGAATATACAGGAGGAATAAATGTGTATACGAGGAAGTATTATAAAGTAAAGTGTTCTCCGGCCTAAAAAAGACTGCCACGATGGATTATCTAAATTTAGGCATCGGAAAGTTGAGCATATACGGACTGAAATATAGCTGGCTGACGTAAGGAGGTTAAGCAAAAAATTTTGGTACCGCAGAAGCTCAGATAAAATGTTTACATAAGCAAGAAATGTTTACGTAAAGCATGAAGAATATAAGACAAGCATACATAAGTTGAAAAGTTGTTTATGTAAAGTGGGAAGAAATAATATAGAAGAAGATGTTTTAAGAAGAAGCATACATAGTGAGGCAATATATAAGCAAAAGTTGTGTATGTAAAGCATACATAAGGTGAAATAATGGAGAAATGTATAAGCAAAACATGTTTATATAATGTGTTTAAAAAAGAGCATACATGGTTATATAAATAATAATATAATGTCCTATATTTTGTACATAAAGCTAGTCACATATGAAGCATAGATAGATAAGCATAGAGACATAGATAGATTAACTTATCACTGCCTCGTGATAGATAAGTAATCGTAAGCATGAAAATACATAAAATAAAGTGTTCACATAAAGTATGAAAAGTTGCATACCTAAGATGAAATAATTAAAGGAAAGTTGTTGAGAAGCATCAATAAGTTGAAACAATTGAGGAAACATACAAAGATGTATATATAATATGAGTTTAAAAATATAGCATACATATATAAGGAAGTAGTAAAGCTAATGAATTAATAATTATAAATAAGAAGAGATAGAATAAAGTACAGATTAAGTAAAGAATAAGGAAACCTAAGATATGGGAATGTAATATAAAGAAATTAGCAATAAAATAATAAATAAACCCTGTCGCAAGTTTGAACTTGAACTTGGAGATTGTTATATAAACATTCAAGACAAACTATAAACAACGCGAGCAATCAACGGGAGCGACTTTGAACCTTATGCATGCAATGATCATCACTTTGTTTTATATAAATACGCTACCGAACTCTCAGTTCGGCAGACTTAGTCTCACCTCCAGCTCCCAAGATTAGTCACTTGACAACTGCCTCCTGGGTTCTATCCGCTCTTCAAGTTAGTCATACGACTGCTTTAGGTTCCATTCCTTTCCTACCCAACCTGCTACCGGTTAGCCACTTGACGACTGCTAGGGCCAGGGGTTGCACAACCTGCATAGTAAAGTCTTGACAAGAAGTTTGTCAGAGTGTTTAGAAAGACAAGTGTCTAAATAGTCAGTTAAAAAGTTTAGTGAAATCTCTTAGTGCTCTTAAATAAAACCCAACCCTTAAGAAAAACTATAAATTATAAGACAGTAAACAAAGACCTATAAACAGTACCTCAAATCGAGAAAACATGCGCACCGTCGTAATCGGGTATAATAGAATCTCATTTTTTCTGACCAATAATTATTGTTAAAGTTTTATCGTTAATACATTGTTATTGTTATAAACTAAACGTGCTTACTTCATCAACTCTTCTTACCCCACGTAACGCAATCCCGGTCTACCTCAGTTACCCCCCGGCACGCCAAACAAGGCGTGTCCTCACGAGTAGAACATCCAGTGGTAGATTAAAGGAAGCATTGAGACCCCGTCATTGTACTAATCGCGACGAGGCTCTTCTCTGAGAAGTTATTCTTTAAATAAACGCGCTACCCACTAAATTACTCGTGACAATATATAGGATAATATAAGCAGTATTGGATATTCTGTGTGTAGCTTGGTGCGTAGTGCTTGTGAGCTGTGTTAGCAACTTTTTATAATACAGGAAAACAGTAAAAGGAGATACAAGAGAAGCAAGGAGAAAACGAAACATTAATAGCAACGAGAGAAAGGAGTATTCAACTATAAAAGGAAAATTAATACGAGGCCGTAAGTGTACAGTTTTAGAAAAATGCAGAAAGAAATGTACAAAGAGAATTGATAATCAACGGTGCAAAATATTTGAAGACTATTGGAAATTAGAAAGCTTCAACAAGAGAGTGGCATTTATTTCAGGCTCAATTTTAAAAAAAGAATTGAAAATTCAGAAGATTGGTGCTACAAAAGCAAGAGAATCTAGCTATAAGTACCATTTAAAGCTAAATGGAAATTTAATAGAAGTGTGTAATGGGTGTTTTAAAAAAACATTTGATTTATCAAATAAATTTATTGAAACGGTTATAAAAAAGACAATCATCACAGGCACAACATTGAACGATGAGAGGGGTCACCATCCACCAAAGAACAAAACTGAAACCGACATAATTGAACTAGTTAAGAAGCACATCCTCTCAATTCCGGCATATAAGAGCCATTATTGTCGCGAGCGAACAGGAGATCGAACATTTTTGCTGTCTTTTTATACTCTTACAAGGATGTATGAGGAATATAAAATTTGGATTTCACCTCAAAAGCCTGTCAGGAGAAAAGTTTACGAATCTATTTTTCATACCATGAATATATCCATTAAAAAATGGAGTAAGGATAACTGCCAAGAATACGACAAAAAGCAATGTATGATAAGAAATACAAAAACTCTTATAGAAAAAGAAAGATTGACAAATGAATTGAGCAAACATAAACTAGATGCTAAAGAAGCATATTCCGTGAAAGAACAGGATAAGGAAAAGGGAAAGCAGGACCAGAACAGAGCTATATTTACGTTTGATTTGCAGCAATGCCTGCCGACGCCAAGCCTAATCACATCAGTGGCGTTTTATAAGGGGCAACTATGGACCTTCAACTTAACAATGTATGATTGCGTCAATAACAAAACTACATGTTGTATGTGGTAGAAAACACTATCTGGCAGAGGTGCAAATCAGATTGGTTCTTGTTTGTATAAAGAGCTTCTGACTCTACCACCAAAAACAAACATATAACCCTTTATTCTGATACGTGTGGTGGCCAGAACAAAAATGGTCACATAGTGGCGATATTTATGACTTTGATGCAGAATTCAAATTTTCAGATACTAGATCACAAATTCTTAATACCAGGACACACGAGAATGGAATGTGACACCATTCACTCAATTATTGAGAAAAAGAAGAAACATTATGAGAGCCTTATCGAACATCCCAGGGACTGATTTCAACTGGTAAGATCATGTGGCAAAAAACACCCTTTCAAGGTATAGTAGATGAAAAGGGATGATTTTATCGATTTCACATTGTTACTAAAAACGTGCCTACAAGCTAGAAAAGTGGATGATCTTGGAAATAAATTTGTATGGAAGAACGTAAGATGGATTCGCTATGACAAGACATTCAGTACATTTTTCTACAAGAAAAGCCATAACGAAATTGAACCTTTTGAAAAGATGTCATTTTGTAGGAGAGGTCAAACTTCTCCTCCTGTAGATTTACCGAAATGCAGATATCTAAAACTGTAAAGGCACGCATTATTTCAAATTCCCTGCATATAACACGCAATTTGTCAAAAAATAAGCAAAAATTTGGAAAATGAATTAACCTAGCAGCCTAAAAGTTTGGATTTATTTCCATCAGCCAAATATGACATCATAATTCAGTTTAAGTTTCGAGATGTTTTAAAAAGTTTGCGCGAACATTCCAGCGGTTACATACATACAAATTTATTTACTTACATATGCCTATAAATCACATAAGAAACTAGCTCTGACTAAACCTTAAATTCATCTGATGCATTAACTATAAACATATAACATATAACAGGAAACGTCTTGGCGCTACATTGCACATAAGGCTATAGAAGTTAGGCTATAGATATCAGTCTGGATCCATTGTGCGCTCATTCATATAAAAATTCAGCCCAGTCGTCCTAGCCAACGTTGGATAATCGGCAAGAACACGGATGGAGGATTCCTCGTCCTCCACGCACAGCTTCCACTCCGTGCGAGATTACAGGTCTGTTCAAACGACAGTGTGATGTGAGGAGACCTGTCACAAGTCTGATGTGCCTCCTCTTCAGAGTAAGGCGCTGGGTTACCCAAAATCCACAAAGCTCATACCTGGAGTAGTCATAGATCTTTGGCCCGCACGTCCATGGTTTCCCTTAAGGCTACGTGCAGAGTGACGCGTCGAGCAGGGAGTGGAGCAGCGAGCAAAGCAGAACATAGAGGAGAGTCAAGAAGGTGGTGATCATAGTGATGCGGCAGCGGTCTGCGTTAAAATGTCTCGAGAGCGGTTGTCGCAATGTGTTTGTATAACATTCCTTTAAAATTGTGGCTCCTAGTTGAAAAAAATACGGAATTCATCACATAAATAAACCACGTGAAAAATTAATTTCCTTTCCTACTTCTTCGCTCAACTTACCAAGTTTGTATCTATTGTGTTGGTTATGATCATTGCGTTTTGGCCCCAAAGTGGACAGCGCTTGCGTACAAACACCAACTCAATTAAATTTTCACATCTATGGTCAAAAATTCAAAAAGTACTGAAGACCAGAGCGGCGAAATCGAACAGGTTTGAACTCGATGCTTAGCTCCCCGCTATCCTTTTACACGCGCTTATGCACTATGTACATTGCAACCTAAAAACACACGTTCGATTTCGCTGCTCGGCTTTCCTCGCTGCTCCACTCGCTGCTTGTCTATTACATTTAACACATTGTGAAACCTTATCGTGCCATACGATCGGCCTACTCAACAAGACCCCTATTTTGCTGGACCAAGACACCCGACATCCCTACAGTCAGATACTAGCGCGGAATTGATTCTGGCACACTCAAGACCCGATCGAGCAGCCCTGCTGTACGAGCAGATCTAGATATTCTCTACTCTGAAGCATATTAACAGGTTCTCACGCCGCATTTGAGGATCGCATACATTTAGGTCATAAGTGTCAAGAGTGAAAGCAAGTCTCGACTCTATGGTTTCTCCATACACATCTGCTCCAGTACCATTATCAATTTTGGAACCGTTTGTGTACTAGGCGATCCCATTAACCAAACGTGGACTGGCAACTATCGGGTATGTGTTATCTGAGGGCTCTACTTGAACTGAAGGTGGGAAGTATATTGTCCCTTAGGTGACCGAGACCTTTCAGTCTATATGCAGATCTTAAACACTCTACTCTGAGAATAGGTGGAAGGGCGGCAAACCAGTCTATCGAGAGGTCCTCATAGGACCCGTAACTCCCGCGTAAGCTAGTCTCTTTGTGGCTAATTGAGGTCTAGATATGGCCGTTTGCATATAGGTATATGGAACAAAATGCTTTTTTCTTTTTAAATAGTTTTGACAAAATTAGACTTTTGACCTAAGAATGTTATTACTTTCTTTGCTTTGATATTACCTGCCAGAAATTAGGCCAAAATACAGCAATTATTGTGCCTGTTGCCGAAAAGTGAAAGGCGCAGAGAAGTATTTTTATACATATTTGTTGAAATCGACTTTATGGTTGTAAGTTAATCAAAATTAATATGAAACTGGTCACCGTGGATGTAAAGTTATATTTATAATGGCCGATAGGCACCGATTTTGTGTTAAATTTGGCTCTGCGGTCTTATATTAATGCAGTTGAAAAGATATGTAGGTTTGACAAGATATCCTCAGAGTGTACTGGTTGTTCCAAATGCGTGGGAGACCATTGGGATCTCAGGAACCATAAGCGATATGAAAAAGTTTATGTGGCAACGTTGCGCAATTTGAGACTCAATCAAATACCGTTTGAAAACTGAGAAAATACCGAATACCCTCGGAGATATACGGAAAAAAAACGAGTATTAGTGTGCGCCTACCCCAATAAGGAAACACAGAAATATGACCTGGTGTACGATGTGGAGTCTCCAGGAGATCAAAGCAGATAATGGGCATGCCCAAGAAACGTAATAGAGAAGGAGGGGTCTAATGGATCGAAAAGTATATAAGCACTTTCAGTTGTCTTTGCACACGTACAAACTCTTTCATCGAGCACGGTTTACTAAGTTTTGCTAACGGTTACCATCACACTCATCACACTATATCTGTTTCGGCATGATGTGCTATATAAACAGAGTTTTAGTCTTTCAGCTTGGTATTGCACTCTACCTGTAAAGTCTAATAGCCTTTATATGTTGTTAAGTTTTATCGTTACATTGTAATCATTGTAATACTTGTGAAGGGGTTATTTCGTTGAAGCAAGGAAATAAATTAATAAAAAATAAATTCATTTATAAGTTATTTAATGTGGCAGAAAAACATCACTTTGCTTCTCCATAAATACCCTTCACACATATCCACATTTCATATTACGTTTTATGGCCAGAAAACGTCTGCACGAGGCATCATTAATAAAATATATCGAGATGATAACATTGGTTTTCTCGTAAAATGCCTCCTATATATTTTTATATTGGAACGACAGGGAAGTATTTTACAACAACTGACTGATCTGAATATTTTAAAAGCACATCTGAGTAGGGAGATTAGGTTGAATAATAACAATTTATTCCATGTGAGGTTTAATAATTTTTGTTGTTACACTCACAAATTTTTATATAGAAGTTCATGACCTGTTTTTATCCTTCAAAGTATCTGAGAAAGCATCGATAAATTGAATTTATTCAGCTTCACCGCCTTGGTAGGAACTATGATAAGCTTCGTAGCATTATAGTCTATTCTGAAATATTTGGCAGTACACAACCTCAATCATACCGCACAGAGCAGGTGCAAAGACCAAAAAAACCTAGTAAACCATAGGAGTTACCAAAAATTGCCTACCTTTCCGAATATTCTACCAACAAAGGGTCATACTATAACCACTATATGAAAGCAACTACATTTAGTCTTGTATTCGACTTCCACGTAGTTATAAAGGTATGATTGATACAAAAGCAAAAACCATAGTTTTGAAGGTAGATATGCGCGTGTGTATGGAATGGCTTCCAGCACTGTTGGGAACTTAGTGTTAACATATGCCAATATGACAGGAGTTAATGAAAGTACAATTTATAGACTTCATATAGAGAAAGAAAAGATACCACTAGTTTAGTCCTTCTTAAAATATCTGCACAACGGAAACAACTACATTTTGATGAAAAGGCGTAAAGTGTTATAAGAAGGAAAGTTTACTCATTTTATTGTAACACAAGGAGAGTCCAGCCCTAGATAAAGTTTTAGGTGCTGCGAAAGAAGACGAGAACTTACCCAAATAAATAGAATCACTCTATGGAAACTATTGCGCAATATGAATTTCACATGGGAGAAGCAAAAGCGAAAGTCGGTATTGCTCGACAGAACAGAAATAGTGTGTTGGAGAAGATAGTATCTGAGAGATATTCGAAACAACAGAAGCGGAGGAAAAAACGTTGTTTACTTGGATGGCCTAATGAAGGCCATTCGATTCAAAGGACGTGGCTGGATAAAACTATTCAAAGCTCTTGCCAGGCACTGACAGAGGCAATAGGCTTGAATAGGCCTTCGAATAAAATACGTAGGCTAACAGTAACACACACTGGAAGTGATAGGGGATGGTGGTTTACCAATATTCGAATCAAAATCGACGATTATTATAATGGATAAATGGGTTGATTATGAGGAATATTTTCAGCAAATGATAGCATTT
>MU189397.1:31465-52195 GCA_016904865.1 Pissodes strobi | reverse complement strand
GGAAGAGATTAAAAAGAAGGGAAAATGGATATAAACCATGAACTGGAAAACCCGTTAAAGCAAAGACTCCTCCGGCAAACGTTTTAACACTTCACGTAACAGTAACAACATTGTTTTTACTTTTCAGTCTACGTGCAAATGCCGTTACAATTACAGAGATGTTTCTGAGAAGCACAAGACATTTCCTTTTAATGATTTTTACATGAACCATAACCAACGGAGCACACTTATCACTTGAGCTTATACAAATTGCAAGCGTTCAGAGGCGATGTCATGGAACGTATGAAAGCCCAGAATGCAGTCACTGCCAGTACGCCAGGTATGTCAAAAGACCATTTTCTGAAATTTTAGTTTTGTTGCATAAGAAGGAATAAGTTTTAACCAAGAAGAAACATTCTACCCGCGGAGTAGCAAAAAAAACAGGAAATAATATCCTTAACTGTGTGACCAAGACCGGGCTCATATTGAGATATTTCCTAGCGAAGAAAACAACTAGAGCCGAAAAAATTCCGAAAATAGATTCTTTCACCCGGATCTTAACATGAATCGATTATACATTTTATTTAAAAAGAAATATCCTGAAAGCGTAGCATCATACAGGTAAGTGAGTAACAACATTTAAGAAATATTTTCCTAAAACTTGTTCAAATTGTGACTGAAGAGACACAGTTTCGATAAAAACTAGAATACAAACAAAGAAAAGCAGAACGTGCAAGAACGGCAATGAAGGAAGAACCAACCGCCACCACCAACTGTATGATAAAACAACGACTTATAACAAGTTCTCCTTATTCCAAAATTGTCATATAGGGTAGGGTAGGGACGATTGGCACGATTTTTCGGTAGCCTATACTTAGTAACTAAAAACATTTAACGGATATATGGGGGAATAGCTACATACATACGTATATCGACAATTCATCTCTTTAGGTAAAAGTAGAAATATGGAAGCAGTTTTAATAGAAAATGATCCTGAGGCAAAGTAAGGTTTTTTCCCAATGTGCCCCACCATGTAGCAGATTGGGACGATGGTGTGGCACTTTGGAAAACACTAGTCCCAATCTATCCACCATCTTGGCCATCTTGGAGTACATTGAAACTAATGGTCAAATGTATTTTATTTATTAAACAAACAAAAAATCCAACTTATAACCACCAAGAATATTTCAAAAGAGAGCAAGAAAAATTTGACAGTTTCAACAAAAATTTGAAGCACCTTATAATTCATAAACGAAACATCAAAATTTATATAGGAAGCCAATCTGCTAGTACAATCCAATACTTTTCTTGGCTTTGGTATTTTAACCACTATGTCCCTTTTGAGGACCGAACTAATGACATTCTGATGCAGGTAGAAAAAACCATTATTCTTTTTTTCGCAAGAATTTCACTATTGGTTCGTCTAGATCACTGACATCTTGGTAGCAAATTTAACCAAAATAAAGTGTCCTACATCAATTTTTATGTCGTCAAGTAGTACTTCTATTTTCTATTTCGTAGTCTTCAGTCATATCTATATCTGAATCGGAAGGTTTTTCACTTCATAAGATGCATCTGAATCACCACCTGATGAAGAGCTTAATTTTTGAAGGCTTAGACAGAGACTTTATCTTGGAGATTTTTCCCCTCCATACTAGGAATTTGATATATAATGCTTGATGTTGAGTTTATTTTTCGGTAATATTTTACTTAGTCTGAAATTATTTTTTTGCAGTAAGTATTGTATCAATGTGGAATCACTTAAAAATCGTTTAGAAGAATAAATTCTTTTTTCATAAAAAGCAGTTTTTCTCAATTATCGCAGTGTTAGTTTTTTGGCACTTAGACCCTTTGCTTTTTAACCTATGCCTACTCTTCCATTGTAGAATTTAATTGACATGAATAACACTTATAGCAAAACATAGATACTACAAATTTGCCCTATCAGACGTATTTTTAACTGTTTTATAGTAAAAAATTCACCTATATGAAGCAATGACCAGGTTCTTTTCTGTAGAGGGGAGTTTGTAGCGTTGTAAATGGTACCAAACCTAGAAATACAACTTCTCCCCCTTTCACTAGTGGATTTATGTGGTTGATATTATCTTTACCTTACATTAGAACCTAACATACCTATTCTGAACTTATAATTTATATCTTAAAATAATTTATAACATTAACTATTTCATACTTTGGAATATTGGAACTCATCCAACCGGTATCGACAAATACAGTTCCGAAGTGCTCATAGTCGTATCTCATTTTCTAACGTTCTCTTGACGAATGTTGAGGATATCTTTTGCCAAATGACGTGGCCTTTCCTTCCTGAACGCGTGGGGAGAGAAAAATACAAGTCTCGAAGTTAATATATTATCGTTATAATTTTTGACCATCCAGTCCAATTATCGTATTAATTTATCATGAGATAAATTGGCAAGCAGTTAGTCATCAATATTTTGCCGTATTATCGGCAATATCTTCCATAAATCTACTTTATATAAAGTGAGGTTACCTTTTGAAAAGGGTCTGAACGTCCATTCTCCGCCCTCTCTTCCACTAGCCTAGAGAACTTCTCCAGTTTCATTCCTGCCCATTTTTGTCGAAGTGATGCTGACCGCATGGCGTGATGGGCAGCATTAATGGAAACAGCAAAGTTCTAATTGAGGCCAGCCAAGTACCCCTATGTGTGTCATACGAGTAGGCCATATAATTACCTATCTCATTTTTGTCGAACCTATCGTTAAATGACTTTTAATCGATTATTATCTTTCATTGCATCTATTAGTATTGCTTATCGTTATTTGATTAACTAATAGGGGAAAGGGGGGTAATATCGCGCAGTGAGGCAATATTGCGCACCACAAAATAAAAGAAACGAAGAGCGAGAAGTGAAATTGTTGAACAGGTGTAAATCGAAGTGTTCGTACATGTGTTTTCCTTATAATTTTCAGTGTTTAAGAAATAAGCGAGGTAAGTGTACTTTATACAGTCATCGATCTTTCCTATATACAAATATTTTCTAGCATATTTCGAGGACCTATCCTTATTTGATTTGAGTTTTTACTGTTTATTTGTCCACTGATATTATCCCTGCCTTCCAGATCCTTGAAAACTTCTTACCCATGGGATTAATTTATAATATGTTCTTTTATTTAGCAGAGCATCTTCATTTAAGGTGTTCTGTGATTAATAATTGTATTTAGTCAGAACTTTAAAATCCAGATTTTAGTTGGAAATGTTTCAAAAATAGAAACTAGGCAGTATTGATGATTTAGAATTTAAGATTAAGACTTAATAATCTTATAATTTCGATGATAATGTTATCCGAATTTAAAGGTGCTATACCATAACCTCAATTAGTTTATGTTCGAGAAAATGTTTATTATTTAAATAAATAGCTTATTTAAAATCTTTATTGTTTATTTTAGTATACTGAAGTCAATGTCAAGTTGAGTTTATATAATTTATTTTCAGGTTTCCCAATGTTCTTGGATATGGTATTTTTCTAAATTTTACTACCTTAATTTCAATGCTTAGAAATCAAATCAATCAATCAAATCTTCTTATTTCCAAATAAATAACAATCTATAAGAAAATTTTACAGAACATCAATATTCGGAAAAAGTCAGAAAAAAAAATACAAATATAAATATAAATACAAATACAAATATACACACCACCTGGCGCATAGTTAAAAAAATACAAAGGTATACATATACATGTACTTACAATAGAATATGCCCTTTTTATTTAGGGCCAGTTACAGAAATACAAGCCAAATAAATAAAACAACAAATATGAGTAAAGAAAAACAAACCACATTTACAATGACATTGTCTACAGGCACAATACAGTTCACACAAAATAAAGTAGAGATTCGATTACAAAAACTCGTCTATGCTATAACATGCTTGAGAGCAGAGATATGTTTTGAGCCTGGCTTTAGAGATTCTCAAAGAAGGAGCATTTTTTATTGAAACATCGAATCGATTGTATAAGTGAATGCCCTTTACTAGAAAACTCCTCTGAAATGCAGCCGTCCTATGCTGCTGCGGTACAATGCGACCCTTGTTTCTTTTATTGTAGTAGTGAGTAGGCTGACTGCTCAGAAAATCTTCAATGTTTTTATGTACGTACACGCACACTTCTAAAATATAAATTGAGGGAACTGTAAGAACACTAAGTTGCTTGAAATATTCACGACAACTGTCTCTGTAATTTAGTCCAGCTATGATTCTTAAACAGTATTTCTGAATAATAAAAATTCTTGAAATATTGGTTGCATTACCCCAATTAACAATTCCATACCTGACATGAACAAAAAAAGTAGCATAGTATAGAGTTGAAAGAATATCTTGACTGCAGTGTCTGGACATGAATCTTAATCCATAACAGCTCTGTCTTAGTTTTCCGGGGAGAGACTCAATATGACTGCTCCATGAAAGTTTACTGTCCTATACTACACCCAACAATCCAACGCAATCAGATGATGTAACCTCGGTGTCTGTTCCTGGGAAAAGTGTAAGGTCGTGACTGTGTATACCAAGTCTAAAGTTAACTAAAGCCGTTTTGGCCAAATTTAAATTTAAATCATTTTTACTTAACATGCCTTTAGTAAAACCATGCTGACGGCTAGATAGAACTTTATTTTTACAGAAAAAAGAAGCTAGTCTGTCCTTTATAATAATATCAAAAACTTTTGAAAAGCTTGATAATAAACTTATTGCCTTGTAATTGGAATATTCGTTAGGGTCTCCTTTCTTAAATATTGGTCGGACAACTGCGAGATTGAACTTGCTAGGGTATTCACCAGACAAAAAAAATCATGTTCAAAATATGAGCAAGAGGCTTACAAACATAAAGTTGGCAGTATCTTATTAAATTATTTGAAATTTCATTACACCCAGATGCGTTTGATATTTTTAACTTACCAACTGCATTTAGAATGGCATTCTCTAATACTGGTGCAAAAAATATTGTACTATCCAACACCGTAACGTTAGCACGTAAGAAATCTAAGTCGTATATACAATCACTCTGCCCCAGTGTAAAAACCTGAAGGAAACTTTCAGCAACGCATTCATCATTGATATATTTATAATAGAAAATTTAGTGGCGCCTTCGTCCAACTGCCAGCTCCACGACCCACACCTATAAATATTAACACCGCTAAGTAAACTAGTCTAGTTTTTAAGCAATTAACTAATCGTGTTATACAAGTACTAATTTAGGGACTTTGTCGAAGCTGAAAAACCTAAAAGAAGGGGAAAATTCTCGACGTTTCGAGGAACAAATCTGACCCCGTTATCAAGAACGAGAAATCTAAAAATGAGAATGGTTAAGTTCTGGAAACAATATGGATATCTTTACTTATATATTAAAATAAAAACATATCACTATAGTTAGAATCACAATTCATCAAAAGAAGAAAAACTGTGGAATATTAAGATTTCTTTAATTTTCGCCTTAAAATTTGGCAGCGCCAATGTCTTAATTTCCACAGGAAGAACATTAAAAACTTTTATCGCTCAGTAATCAGGGCCGCTCTGGTACCTCGCTAAGCGCCAGTAGATAGGCATGATGTTACCTCTATTTCTAATTAAATGACCGTGCACGTCTTCATGAGCAACAACCAAACCCATGTTCCTCGCCACATATAGGAGATTCTCCAAGATATACATGGAAGGCACAGTGTACTCTAAACCCTCTAAAACCTGCCCTACAGTCTTCTCTGAAACCTAATCTGCTCAGCAATCTAACTGCCCTTCGCTGTAAGTCGAAAATTCGCTAGATACCAGCAGCACTATGACCCCACACAAGCATTGCATAGGAAAGATGGCAGTGAAAGACGGAAAAATATGCTATCTATAACACAACCAGAGCGACATTGTCTCTCATGATCCGAAGCAAATAGAGAGATTTTGTCAGTTTTGATGAGACATAACACACACGATCGTCCCAATGAAACCGAAGATCTACATAAACTCCGGGGAACTTGGTCTTGTCAATATGAAAGTTAACCGTTCCCAAATCTCTCATCGAGAAAACCACTCTGTTAGTCTTATCCCTATTCAACAACAGTCTATTACAGTGAAACCATAGTCCTCAGCCCTCGCCTGCGCAACCACGGAACCATCCAGAGAAGCCTCTAGTGTACTAGCGCCGATAGAAGAAAGTAAATTTGGCCCAAAAAATCTTGAATTCATCGTTTAGACAAAGCCGTGCAGTTATTGTCGGTGAATCGAAGAACTCTGAGTATATTTCAAAGATCCATCAAAGAAACAGGGTGATCCAGATAACTCACTCGGAAAACCATGACTGCGAGCGCAAAATGTTTTTTCCGCTCTCGAGAAATGTATCGCGTTCCGATTGGCGTTCAGTTTGCTTTCAGAACGCCAAAGTATCACTTTGTGCTCTTAGTAAATAAATAGCTTTTGGAGCCAATCCTTTGACACCATCACCGCCAATTCATATAAATCCCCTGTGGTTATAGGATACGGTTTATCCAACTAACCACCCTTCGACTATAACTATAAAAAATAAAAATAAAATTCATATAATACTATTAATAGTTCTAAGCAAATCATCTCTGCATCGGATGCTTAGCGCATGATTTCTTTGTAAAACCTATTGATTATCTTTTTAGTTAGTCCCCTTTCATGATGACGCTTTACGCTTTACCAGAAAAGTTGGTTTGAAGGATATGGGTTGCTATTTATGATTTTTAAAATCAACAAGACAAACCATGTACATTCCTATTTGGTTAAGATATTAGAGAAATCAGCACGAAATTAAATTTAAATATTTGTACAAGAAATTCCCTATATTTTTAGCAATATTGACATTGATTACGCGGCTTTTCAAAACCACATACCAAAAATTAATGGAAAAAATAAATATTAGTTTATATTAAGCATTGCACTTAATGTTCGCGTGTGCCAAAGGAGTACCCCATTACAAAAATTGAATTTAGTGCGTCACTGCCTTTACGTCGAAAGAACTTATTTCACGCCCATATAGTTCAAGCTATACTAGTTAATGAAAACGTATGTTTTATGGAGAATTCTAGAGGGTATAGAAAGTGCCTTGCTCTACTAATTTGCTAGATATACCTGTTTACGTGGTAACAGTATAAAAAAATATTGTATCTGGGCATCTGAATTTAGAAATTATTTTGTTTACTGATGGATGAGACAAGAATAAAAAGGTCATGTGGACGATGCTAATTAAAAAAGAACCAAGCGCCAAATCGGAAATTTGCGTCACCAGCGGTTTTGTAATATATCACGTTTTTTTTAAATTATCATATTTTCCGAAGTTTTTCCCAGATTAAAATGTACGGTTAAAAGCAAATGATAAACACTAGTGGATTATATTTTTCGCACTTATCAAAATATAATTTTAACCCTTTTTTTTGGCAGATGGATCCTTTTCAATAATTAAATAATAGTGTTTATCACTTAAAAAGATCCAAGCTCCCTGGTTCTGTTTAAAGAAAAGGGAAATAATAATATGGATCCTTAAAAGACTTTTATTTTAATTATAAAATAAATGGATCCATTGAGTAACAAGAAAATCATAAACATTAAATCTAATCTTCAAAATTAAAATCTGTGTTAGAGCCAAAACCTTCAGTATCATTTTCAAAGTTCTCAATATTTTTGAATCTGTAAAATTCATTTGCATCATTGGGAAGAAACTTTAGTAAAGTTTTGATATCATCCCATTTTTTCATTGAAACAGCTTTTCTTTCAGGGTAATGCAATCTGAGTCTTTGGGGATCAATAGGAATTGTTTTACCTCGTGTTGATTTTGAGATGTCTGATTTTTTAAACTGACTTTCCCCATGTGAGTGTGACACATAAAAATATTGAACTCGGTTTTGTTATTTTTATTATTTTTGTTCTTAGCCAACTAAATTTGTATTTATTAACAGTCACTTTTCTATTTAAAATCTGTTTTTCAATGTCTTCAGTAGAGTAGAACAGGCTCCATAAGGTTTATTATAGATTTATTTTGTTTCTTGCAACTTCCAATTACAGACTGTCAAGGTGTACATTCGAACTTGCATCGATCCCTCAAAATTCCCCAAGTTTCTTACAGAGGAAAACACTTATTATAACATTATAATCTAAGAAAACGGGATATTTGTTATCACGTTGGTGATAAACTTTGGAAAAAGAATTTTAAATTTTTAGAATTAGAAGCGTCCCTTCTATTTGCCCAAAATCTGCGTCGTTGGGCAAAAAACTGTGCCCAGACTCAAGATATTTAAAATAAATTTTGGTTAACGTAGAGTGCTGTATTAAAACTGTTTTTAACATAAGCACAATTTTTATGTTGCGGTTTTGTCCACCGCAGCTATCTGACCACAATATTAACTGCCCTATTTCTTTTTTAAGGCGCAAGTTGGTAAACTTCTTTAAACATGAGCCCAATTCCTGTACTCCTCGACTCTCGACCGGCGACCTCATCTTTCCACAAAAAACAATATGGAGTATTTGTAGAGCCTGAATGAACCACAGCATTAAAAATACTGTCTTTTATAATAAACAATATTTGTTGGTAGTTTAGGTAATCCTAGTAGCTTTTCCATCTCGTAGCAAAGGGTTTCGATAAGTGTATTTTTACTTGCGCCCTTTAAATCGTTATTCAACTGATCTCTGCCAAGCTGCACATTTTCAAGATGCCTATTATGTTGTTCTTTTAAAACTATTTGTTGGTTCTCATCTTGGACATTTTTTATCTGTGAAAAATACATGTCACACTTGTTACATTTATCTTTTGTAGGGGGTTTTTGCCTCAAGTTAAAATGTTTGTAAAATATATTTGTATAGAACTGAAAACTAACTTTGGGATTTTTGTCTTCTACATAGAGTTCGTACATTTTTCTTTCCGTAAGGTCGTAAGGTAGAAATTTCGCTTCTGCTTCTGAACGGGAGTGATGAGAAAGATGGGTGGGAGATCTGTCTATATGATCAATAATTTTGTTTATTGATTCTTCATCAATTTTTCTTTCCTCCAGAATTTCTTCGCTCATCTTGTATTTGGGTGCTACGTTTTTTCCAATGCAGTGTTAACCCGCTTTGTGGATATCTGATAGGTGTTTATATAAATATCACGGCATACTTCAACCTCTCCAAGCATACGCTCTCTAGTCTATGATTTACCTGACCCATCTCTACTTTCTTTTGATAAGCATTTCTTTAATTGTTGCTGCAATGTAACTTGTTTGAAAATTATATGACGCTAAATCATAGAATTTTTCAAAAAAAAATTGTTTTTCATCTACTGGTCATTTTTCACTACATTTTTTATACACCCTCATTTTTTGTAATCAGAAAACTGTTTGGCTTCTTTTAATTTCCCTTTGACAGTGTAGTGAGTCTTATTAGAATCTTTTAATTTTTTCCTCGTGGCAAGTTTGCCCAGTATACTTGTTATGTCATCTATTCTTAGAACGCCCTTTCCAATTTATTTTTCTTGTTTCAATGTTTTCTTTCTCCCAATTTCTTCTTTACTAAATAGCAAGTCATCAACATCTTCTTCGAACTGCTACCGCTTTCCTCTACAGGATTAAAGTCACGGTCTTTGACACTATAATCAATTGTATCTTCCTCTTGTATTTTCTGTTTAAAAATACCATTTTCGTAGTTATTACTTATATTTTAATGACTTGCCATTTTGCGTGAGACTTTAGGAATCGCAACATCAAACAAGTCTTCATAAATCTGGTATTGAAACTCTGAGTTTCCAGCTTTTTCATTCCCTGTATTCACAAAATCCACCCTGAAACAATAAATGAGTATTCTGTAAATTTTGCTATAATCAAAAAATTATCCAATATTATCATTAAAAGTAGGTATTTATTTATTTTCACCTGCAAAGCTTAGATTAGGAATCAAAGATAAAGTTTGGAACTTTTTCAATAATTACTTTAGATGAAATTGAATTTTAGATGTTTTTTTCACATTCTGCAGATTTTCATCAGTGTGTACCCCTGAAGTATTACCAACAATATTACAATAATATTTAGGTAATATATTTAGATTACTAAACCTAAAATATCAACAAAAAAAAATCCAATAATAAGTATTAAAATATTTATTTTTTTACCCTATAAGCTTGACCTAGGTGTCTGAATTTGTTCAAGTGAGCTCCTGAATACCAAAATTTCCTTAATTATTTTATGTTGTTTGAACTCGATTCGGTGAGAGTCAAGTTTTCATTATTTTGAACTTAAATGTTTCTGTCATCTGTTTTGCTATCCTCAAAGTTCAAAATGTTTACCCCTGAAAAAATAAAAATGTATTCAGTATTATTTATTTATTAATCAACGAGCATAGCCCAATTTACATATAAGATTAGGTACAAAGTTCAATGGTAATAATTAAGCTAAATATAAAAATAGATTTTGCGGCAATAACGCTATTCTTGATACAATACAGTAATTATCACACGACAAGAGATTGCTAAACTGCAGATTCATGTTGCTTTAATGTAAGTCTGTGTCTCTTAATAAATTAGAGTACCTATACCTAGGAAAGGAAAACTCCACAACTGTCTGGACTTTCTTCGCGAACCTACACATTCTTGATATTGGTGAATGGAAACCATAATTCGTTGTGTGAAAAGGTACATGAAAATTGACATGGGATCCTCTGTTTCATGCTAGCACGTGTAGGCCCACCCTCCCAAGAAGATAGGGGCAGCCCAGATTGTAGTTCAACAAATCATACAGAATCTTAATATTTTTTTTAGCTCTTCGTTCCTCCAAGGTATCAATTCTAAACTTACGCCCTCTAGTATGGAGTATTCTAAGTTGGGGTTAAAGTTAAATTTGTACATGACATATCTCAGGAATTTATGCTGGACTTTTTCTAACCTGTTGATCTGGCAATTGGGAGTCCATATGGAAGGGGCATTCTAGGACGAACAAGGCTGGTGTAAGCACCGAGCGAATATTTGCAAATTCTGAACAGACTCGCTTCATGAAACCTAAGAGCCTAAGATCCTTCAGCGAAACTTCAGCTATATGATCGGAAAAATTCAAAGATTTAGTAAATAACACGCTAAAGTCGCGGATAGAATCGACTTGTGCTAACTGTGATTTTTAGTGCGAGACATGAAAACACCATGTCAGTCCCAGACCTATTGAACAGCAAGGTTACATTTCTTAATGTTAAGTTCCATACCATTCATATCGCACCACAGAATAAGAGTATGAAGACAGTAATCGAGGGACGAAACTGTTCTGTAAAGTTTTCAATCACAAACAGAATTCGCTATGTTCGAAACAACTGTCGATATCATTTATATAAAGATTGAATAGTGGTGGTCCCAAATGGGATCCTTGAGGAACACCTGATGGAATTTCAAGGGCTCCGGACTCAAAGTTGTTAAAACGCACCACTTGTGTTCTCTCGGTCAAGTAATTCTCCAAACATGAGAGCATAGCACCACCAACGCCCAGACGCTGCACCTTCAAAATTAGCGTTTTATGATTCATTCTGTCGAAGGCCTTGGAGAAGTCTGTGTAGATAGAATGGACCAGACGCGCACTCTCCAAGTCACCCGCCAAATAGGTGGTGTAATACAAAAGATTTAACTCCGTGGACTTCTTTGGTAGAAAACCAAATTGCCGATACTCTGCTATTTAAGAGGGGTGACAAGTTAGTGTTCCGTTACAATGTTCTTAAACAATTTTGGTATTATGCTTAAAATACTTAGGGACCTATAGTTTTGTATATTGGATTTATCATCAGATTTAAAAATTGGTTAACGAAACTGGACTTCCAGCAAGATGAAAATTTCCCTAGTTGAAGAGACAGTTGAAAATGTGAATAAAGAGGACACAGAAAGTATGAAGTTGCAGATTGTGAGAAGCATAGGGTGCAAACCATCGGGTCCAGGTTGACATCTAGTGAGTCCAGTTTCACATAAACATCAGATATTCTTATATTACACCTACAAATATTTAAGGTATTATATGATCACATAGTTGGTATATCACATGTTTTTCGACTATATACACTGGCAAAAAAACTCTGCAAATAAAATAACTATCTTTGGCCTTTATTTTACACAAATTCTTTTGGCAGATCTTTAGACTTAAATTTAGAACTAACGTAGCTATAAGAGTTTTGTACCCTATTGTTAATAAGATCTTCTTCTACAGACGCTATAAAATGGTGATGTGAGTTTGCTTAAAGTTCTACATTCTTGTCTTTACCTACTAAACTGATGATAGTTCTCCAATGTTGGGTGCTATTTATATTGTTTGTGTGCAGTTTTCTTAAGGAAAATATTATGCTTAAGTTCAGGAGAAAACCGCCTAAGAAATTTCCTAGAACTGATACGCTTAAGTGGCACATATAGCTTAATCGCGGTGTTTACGCGGTGCAACCATAATTCGTTCTGTGAAATGGCACATGAAAATTGACATGGGATCATGTGTTTCTTGCTGGCACATATAGACCTACCCTCGCAAGAAGTTACGGGCAGTCCAGATTGTAGTTCAACAAATCATAGAGAACCCTAATACTTTTTTAGCTCTTTGTTCCTCCAAGGTATCCTAAGTATGTCCTCTAGTAAAATATATCAATCATGTCTTCAAATATAACATCCCAGTTTATTGCGGAAAAGTAATTGTTGATAGCAATATAGTCTGCACTTTTGAATCACCTATAAAAACCATCCGCATAGTCCTGTATGTTATTCATCAAGTCCAGATTGTAGTTCAACAAATCATAGAGAACTCAATACCTTTTTTAGCTCTTCGTTCCTCCAAGGTATCAATTCTAAATATGTCCTCAAGTAAAATATATCAATCATGTCCTCCAATGTTCTACCTTCAAATTTAACATCCTAGTTTATTGGGCAAAAGTAACTGTTGATAGCAATATAGTCTGCACTTTTGAAGCACCTATAAAAACCATCCGCATAGTCCTGTATGTTATTCATCAAGTCCCTCGTTCGCATTTCTATATTGAAGACTGGGTGATATGCATCTTGTGGTACCACTTCCTCCAAACACGCCGTAACTTCCGTCAGGGAATGAAAAGACAATACAAGATCAAGCAAAGTTTGGTGAGCATTAGTCATAGTATTTAATTGATATAGGTTATGAAATGAGCGCATTTCAGAAACTGACTGCATGGATGCAACTACATTAGATGGAGAGACCGGTACAGGCAGTACAGCAGATCCAAACCGATCATGCAACCAGACCGCATGTGGCAAGTTAGTCGCCCAAACCTGGGCTCTATTTTTTTCCTAAAACCGTACTGACATTTTTAGTAAATACTATATACTTTTTTGAAGAGCTCCTTAGAGGAAGGTAAGCAGCCGCAATTATCACAATATTCTTGCCGTTGCCCACCTATACAAATAGCTGCTCAAGTGTCTCATCAGATGGAATACATCTGCTAAGAATATCCTTACGAACCCCAATCAAAACTCCGCCACCTCTTCCATGAGCGCTGGTAGCCAGTGACCTGTCTCTTCTGTATAATGTATAATTGAGAAAGTATAACTCAGCATCATGTATATCGTTCGTGAGCCAGGTCTCAGTGAGCATAATGACTGCGTGGGAGAAAGTGGAGGCCGATTCAAGAAGCAGATGCAATTTGGTTCGCAAGCCAGTGCTGCAGTGGTATTTTTATTAAATTTAGTATATTTTAGTTTTTTGTAACAATGTTGGGTATACCATTGGTGTATCTAAGCATTATATTATGTTCACCATTGTTGCGTCGATCCCTCAGCTTATCCCTAATTACCTTCTCTTTGGCCCGTTGATTGGGGGTTAAATCAGTATTAATGTTAATCTGGCCGCCCACCAACTTCAACCTGTTCCAGAGCACTAAGCCATCCTCGCGTTGAGATCGCAATGTGACCTTCAGAGCTCTCCGACCATTCTTGTTAGGTTTTCCCACTCGACGCCGCTCAACCACTTTAATGTTGTTCTGAGAAATGAGGTTCTGGAGAGTTCTTCAACAGCTTCTGCGTCTGATATCATGCTCTAAAGGCATATTAAATATAACGATGTTTGCAGAACGCCTGCTACGTTTCGTGATTTCATGAAGCATAGTGTCTTCAACTGGTAACGAAGACCCTACTGCCACCTGAAGGCTCCTGCCAGACTTTATAGTTTCAATCTCTACTTTCAAATCATTAATATCTTTGAGCAGTTTTGGTATTTGGAGATACCCGGAATTACACTCCTCACAAAAAAATTTTAGCGGACGTTTACCCACTAAGACCATCACTTTTATCTCTGATGCCGTTAATCCGAAACAATCCACGTGTTGGTGTACAAGGCGTGGGGATAATGAGGGTGATGTACCTCCTCAGTTTTATCGCACGAAACACATTTATGCATTTTTAATATCACTATTGCGAAATGCTCACAAATTTGGCATGCACGGATGACGCTAGTATCTGTATATTAATATATTTTATACTATTTAAATAAACTGCTCGTCAAAAAAAACGACGCACCTAGTTTTTTGGACAATATTTGAAAGCTCGTTATTGGAAACCTACTGAACCGATTTTAAAAAACTTTGGAAATTCTGAATAGTTGATTCTTTGGTTCTTATGTCTAATTTTTGGAATAAGATAATTTGCACCTAACATATACTACAGGGTGTTAAAGAAAAAAATGTTTTTTTTACAAAACTTCAAGTTATCCCCATTTATGGGGTAGTTGAGATTGATAGTCGTAATACCTCTTTTTACTTACAGTTAGGTAATACCTCGGGACGTTTTTGAGATTTTGTGGATATCTTGGCTAACTACGATTATATGGCAATTTTTCGAAAATCGTCGATATTTTCCAGTTTAGTCCCAATAATGAGCAAACTACGGAAGGTATCGACGAATTGTGAACACGGCGTCTTACGATAGGTCATATGCTACCAGTTTATGTACGTTGCGTGATCCAGTAAACCAAAAAGTTCAAATTATGGGATATGTTTTACACAAAATAATTTTTTTTTGAAAATTCAAAATAGAAATTCAAACCAAAGAAAATTATACCTGTAAACTTAAAATGCGACCTTAATACCATGGATTATTAAGAATGGGGTATTTTCTCGAAACGGTTTTTGATTTTTGGTGATAAATCAGTCAGTTGTCAAAATATGGTAAAATAAGGATATTACTTCGTGTAACGTTACCATAAATATGCAAACGAGTTTTTGTCTCTTACAACCGTTCAAATTACACTCGAAATTACCTTCGATTATACAGGGTGATTCAAAAAGTAAAATGGTAATAAAATAATTCATTTTTTAACAGAGGGTCCTATTTAAGTACCCACCTATCATTTCAATTTTTAGGTATTCTAGGGACCATTTAGTAGTATTCGTGCAATATTTTGTGTAAAACATATCCCTTAATCTGAACTTTCTGGTTTTATGGATCACGTAACGTACATAAACTGGTAGCATATGACCTACCGTAAGACGTCGTGTTCACAATTCATGGATACCTCCGTAGTTTGTTCATTATTGGGACTAAACTGGAAAATAACGACAATTTTCGAAAAATTGCCATATAATCGTAGTTAGCCAAGATATCCACAAAATCTCAAATACGTCCCGAGGTATTACCTAACTGTAAGTAAAGAGAGGTATTACGACTATCAATCTCAACTACCCCATGAATGGGGATAACTTGAAATTTTGTAAAAAAAACATCTCTTTCTTTAACACCCTGTAGTATATGTTAGGTGCAAAATATCTTATTACAAAAAATAGACGTAAGAGCCAAAGAATCAACTATTCAGAATCTCCAAAGTTTTTTAAAATCGGTTGAGTAGGTTTCCAATAACGAGCTTTCAAATATTGTCCAAAAAACTAGGTGCGTCGTTTTTTTTGACGAGCAGTTTATTATCTGAAAGGAACCAACCTCCTGCGTAGCTCTTGGTTCGTAATTTGCCTTATGAAAAAGGGCTCTTGATTCTTTTTAGGTATTATCTCAATAATAATATTGATTATTTAGACGCGAAAACAACTAAAAAAATAATCTAAACATTGCTGGCTGTTAAAGAAAGAGTTTAAACAACAAGAAAATATAATTTATTTTGAGAAAAAAGCGTAAAAATAGATTTCTCGCAGTGATTTACTTTGCATTCCAACACATCCTAAGGATAAATTATTTCATGGCTTACGGCCAAAATAAATTCTACAATGTCTAATTAACTAAAATACAGGATGATTATAGCTTTGGTTGGTTTTAATGGGGTAATCATAATAATCATAATTAAACTCGATCAATTTTTCTCTAATGCAGAAAATTTACAGTGTGCGATTCGCACTGATTAGTTTAATGGACTAAACACTAAATTATCGAGTACACACAACAAATAATGATCTCAAATATACAACTACCATAACCATTATGATCTTAAAAGTACACTTAGTGTCTATGATTTAACATTATACCGGAACCTGCTTCTGTGGCCTTAATTGCTTCTGTTAACCACCTGTTTCTTTGTTGACTGACGAATTTTAAACAGCGTTTCTTTACGTTAATTTTTGAACCGACGACCTGGATTTGCTTAATTACTTAGTTACTTCCACGAGCCTCTAAACTGTGACACACTAATTTCGGTTTGGTCAAAACTAAGACCTTAGTACAGACTTGAAAATTAAGGTAAATTTTTTAACTTTTCGAGCCTCTTTTGAGCATTACGACCGACTGCAAGTGAATATTCTATTAAAGTGAATATTCTATTAATGCCTTACCTGGGCATTACGACCTTCTGCCAATGAATATTCATCCAAGACTGCTTTTTCTTCGATAATTTCACGCATTTATAGCAGCCTTTTGACGCGGAATCTGTACACGTGCAAGAAAACACGTGTGAGATGACGCAAAATTCCCCAAATTTTTGACGAAAACAACTATTCGAGTTTTAACTAGTTTTTACATTCCAATCCCTCAAGTGTTCGAAATTTTCCATGTCAAGCTTGTGTTCGCTACGGAATTAGCTCACACATGTGGTTTAAGGTCCAAGCGGTATTTTAACCTTATAAGGTCATGACTTTTTTTGTCTTTCGTTTCAATTGGCTGGGATTAGAATTAGAACTTCCCCTGGTCAATGGTTTTCTTTTTAGAATAAAGTTTGGGGGACCTGCGTAAGAATGTTTGACCGCAGATGATCTTCTTTCTAGTTAGTTCATCTCGTTTCGCGTTATACTCCAGTCAAAAAACCAAAGTATAAGTCAACTCCGATTTAAATTGGTTCTCGAATCTTGTGAAGTTATACACCATGCCGTTTATTGAAATATATTCCAATGGTAAGTGATTTTATTTTTAATCGAACGGGGTTAGGTGCTTTTGTCGTATACTTCTATTAGGTAAAATGATTAACCATTTTCCGCGATTCTGGCATTACTTCGTGAAAGTAAACATTCAATTTCTTGTTAATAAAATAAACTTATTATTTTATTTGAACGTTTTCTCCCTGTTTTTAATTCGAGACTCCATTTAATTTTGGAACAATTAAAATTAAATTTTTAAAACAATTGTCGAATCAAATTTAACTAAATCAGGTGCAGGCCCTTGCGGGCATCACACTTCAACTCGTGGAAGTAGGGCTTTTCAGTCTCGTTCTTTCTGTAATCACATTTCCTGTACTCTATATCATCTACCCATCATCTCTGGCCTTTATTCATGATTTCTAAATAAAATCATATAATATGTTCTTTACGTTTTAGATTTGCAGGGAAGCATGTAACTGAATCTTCCAAAGGCTACTCACATGCACGTTGGTTCTCTAATCCTAGTTATATAAAGTGATCACAGAAAGCATACTGTGTCACGTTGTCAATTGTCTGGTTATCAAATGCTCCCAAAGCTCTGAATTTTGGTTTTGTCCTATAAAGAACACTAAGCATATCTCCAAAATATTCGTAATTGCATATTATCACGATATCGTCAGCGAACCGGAGGTGATTAAGGAATAATCCAGCAATATTGATGACACACACACTAAAGGGAGATCCTATGGCACTCGACGAGCGGTGTGCATGCGAAGATGTTGATTGACACGGCTCTTGAATAGTTGTAGGTTGTAATTGGGGGGAAACAGTTTTCCAGAGAGTGAGTTCCACAGCGATGCAGTGCACCAGACAATGGAGTCCTTGTAAAGCAATGTTCTAAGTGTTTCCAGTTGTGCAACGAGCGGGTGCGCTCTTGACGTCTGTCGTGACTGTTTGACATGCGTTGCAGGAGGCGGGATGAGGCGGGCCAAATCCTAAGAACATCTGCCGTGAAAATATCTGTAAAATAGGGATATCTCGGCCACATGTCTGCGGTCTCAGATTATCCAGATCCCGGGCCAACTACGGGTCGCCGACGAGACGCACAGCTCTCTTCTGAATGTAACCCAACAACTTTAGGGTGTACTTCGGTGGGACACCCCAGATGTGTGAGCAATATTTTAAGTACGGTCATAATTGCGCTTTGTAAAGCAAGAGCAGCTGCTGCGGTGTACACAATTTTTTGTTGCGAAATAGCGCACCAAGCTTCTGCGAGACTGATTTTGCGATGTTGAGGATAAAGGAATGGGCGATCCTGCCATAATTATGTCAGGGCCCGCCGTATTGGCTTTCTTGGTAAACCTCGTTGCTTGGGTTTTGACCAAGTTCGAACCCTTTCCATATCTTGATTAATTGCTGTAATCTGCTCCTGTCTGCGGCGATATCTCTTGCTGGTAAAGGTGTTTTCGATCTAAATTGAGAGACAAGGGTACTGTCATCTGCAAAACTGTAAACATAATTATTGGTTTCGGTCAGCAGGTCATTAAGTTAGATGAGGAACAGAGTTGGTGAAAGTATTGCGCCCTGAGGCACGCCCGCGTTAATGGTGAATGTGTCTGAGATGTGTCCATCAACTGCAACGTGCAGAGATCCAACGCAATCGCTCGAGATTCTCCGTGGTTCTCAATTGAGTGACATAGGCCAATATACCTCCTGCCGATCTCTCTTTGCGAATGCCGTATTGATTATTGCTAATTAATCTGTTGATCTCAAGGTACATGAGTAAGTGCTGATTGACTGATTGACTACACGTTCCATGGCTTTGGAGATTATTGAAAGCAAGGCCATTGGGTAATAGTTTGAGGGCGTGGTTTTCTTGCCTCTTTTTGGAACAGATTGCACTCGAGCGACTTTCCGAGAAGATGGGTAAATCCCTTTTCGGTAAAACAGAGAAAATAGTCTAGAAAAAGGGACATTAGTTGGTTGGCGCAGTTCTTTAATACGATAGCAGGTTGAGCCACATGAGGTCACGGTTTAGAGTATTTCCTCGCAGTGACGCGAAAAGTCGCTTTGACAAAAAACCATATTCCGAACTTATGTCTAAATCGGGAGTGTAAGTCGTAACCAGGATAGGGGTAATTTACTATTGTTGTTGTAGAACATACTTGTGTTTCTGTAAGGGCTAGTATATGTGGTCTATTTCCTTGTAGATATTGGTGTACCGAATTAATGTTTATATTTATGCATCTTATGTTGCAGAAATCTATTCTAAATTGGGTCGGTATCTTTGCTGTCTGTGAAATGCTGCATGAAGGGCCACCCGGCGCCCTGAGATCTGAATGGCCGACGAGTGTACCTCCGGAATGTTTTGATCCTGGAAGCGCCATCATGTCCATATATTCATACTGTGGAAATAGGAAACACCAGCGCAGAAGTGGAACGTGATTAGGAAAAACCACTTAACTCTTCCCAGTTCTGGTAGAGTGATCCTTCACCGGCCGATGCGAGTAGGTTTATGCATCTACCACGTATATGGTAGATGCATAAGCCTACTGAGGCTTTGGCCTTAGACTTTCCTTTGGTGGTCCCTAGTCTGAAAGGGGTGAGAATGGGGTTTGTTAGGTCACTTCCCAGCCATCAGCTCCAGACCTTGTACTCTGGTGTTCTCTAGCCTGGAGAAGGACGATGGGATTTGATGAGCCACATCCCGTGGCAACTCTGAATGTCAAACGCGTCACTCCACGTAAACAAACTGCACTCACCAGTTTGACATTCCTGCCAGCTAATACAATGCAGCCCCATTTCAACAAACTCTTCATAGTGACTCAGTTTGATGGTATCTAATCACCTTGTCAACCGTTTATTTTACTGGGGATTGTACCATCCTCAATCAGATTTATGGGCATCTTTAGTTGATTATTCTTAGAATAGATCAAGGTGTTGGCATGAAACGGTACTATGATTTATATATGAAATTTGGGGCCAAAATTCTACTGAGTACCAAGCCTTATGAAGATTCCTGATAGAATGCACATGAGGATTATTTTGAATACTGATCTTTATTTGGGAGTGATTATTCAAAACGCAATAAATCCACTTGGAACAGTTTTGAGTAAAACGTGAAAATGTTCTGCTGCATATTATGTAGCTCAGAGGGAATATAATTATCATGTATAATATTTTTATATATGTATGAAGAATTATTTGCAAAAAAAAATGGATTTATTACGTTTTGATTGACTTAAATGGATTTATTACAGTTTGATTGAATTACTTCAGGATTTATCTCATTTTGTATGAACAAGTTTTGTTAAACAAACCATGTGGATATTATTTATAAAATAAATTTTATTAAACCATACAAAGAAATAAACAACTGAGCAAATAAGAGAACAAAAAACTATATGTTAACGCCATGATCAGGTTCCAAGCAGTCGTATCCTTGCTCCTTTTCTTCTTCTTCTCGTTACCCTCATTGCCC
>MU189397.1:16408-31065 GCA_016904865.1 Pissodes strobi | reverse complement strand
CCCCCCTCATAAAAACCGGTTCACAACAGTGATTTTCAGTCGCCCAAATGTTTTTCGACAAGTTGAACGTTTGTCAAAGTTGACAAAAAATCATACGGTTTTTATGGCCGGTTAGAACAAGCCTATAACGAAATTTATTGCCAATGAAAATTATTTAATATTCCTCAAACAATATTATCCAGCAAACACTAACCTGCGTTTTTATGGGCGATTTTCGTATTTCAACGGCCTTTGTCTTTAATAAAAACCCCTTCACTTTTTATTGTTTCTTCCATTTTTCTTCCTAAATATTTTTCTATCTAAATCGGCAAATAACTGACAGCAGTGACAGCTAAAAATAGACAGCTGACCGCTTCATAAAATCAATTCTAACAAACCAGCTTATACCACTGCCATCTAGCTGACCTTGTATGACTTAAGCCAAATAATTGATTAATTTAATGCCCTAAGCCACCATCTAACAGACCTTGCATTTATTAACCTAATTTAATTATATTTAGTGCACTACATTTACATGGGCGTAGACAGGATTTTTCCCAAGGGGGGCGAACCGTAGACAAGGCCGCAGTGGTACCAGTCGACGGAGGCTAAGCCGGAAAATTTTGGTGGTGCCACGCCCAATTTTCACCCAAGAGTCATTAAAATCGTTAAAAAAAAGGAAAGAATCGGCACCCTCTTGAATGGCATGGCATGAATGTTATGTTGCAAAATGAGTTTGCCCCCCCCCCCCCCTGGCCACCCCTGTCTACGCCCATGCTACATTACCTACTTGGGATTTATTACAATTTGAATGAAATGGAAATAAAATCTGACTTTTTTTGGATTTATTACGTTTTGATTGAATGGTTCATTTAAGGGGTTAAATTTCAATAGGAATTCTTGCGTTTTGATCGATTCTGATATGGTAAGTGGATATATTTCATGTTTTTGATCAATATCTCATATCAGTCTCCAAAAATGTCAAAAATTGATTTATTGTGTTTTGAATGATCACTCCTCATTTATCACACTGCATTAATTTGTGACATTCGCATTTTTGCGTATCTAATATAATATTAAATATTAAATGGGTATTTTACATAAATAAGATCTAATAATAATCAATTTTGCGCAAACAGCTATATCCAAATTTTATTAAATAAAATTAGACATTAAATTATTGTGGTAAAAATCAATAAATAAATAATATCATTATTGCCGGTCAAAATCAAAGCATTGACCTTAGTAAATGATATAAGTGATTCAAACACCAGTGCTCTTGCCATTTCAATATAGTTGCGGGTACCGCTAAGTACAATTACTTATGAAGCAGTACCAGAAGCGATATTATACGTTAAGGAACTGCCAATTATTATTAATTATACATTAAAAAAATTATTGCAATCAATTTTGAATTTTGGTGCTAAAGTCAATTATTTATTTATAATTTGGTCGTGATTGCTATTACTTGAAGTAGTAACATAGATTATTTTCAGTAAAAGTGTGTTTGGATTGTGAAGAAAGTGTAAGTGAAAATTAATTGAATTACAGTGATAAGTTGCAAGTTGTTTATATCATAATGTTGGAAGGATGGAGGCTTGCTGTATCCAAAAGTAAGTGTAGTAATTTTTATTTGTATATTTTCATATTAATAAAAATTCTAACAAACTATTTTTTTATTATTATAATACCTAAGGGAAGTACGTATACCCCAAAAATTAATTATATATATTAAGTTTAATCGACTGAAAGTTATCTGCACAAACTTCATTGTTATCGAGGTTTCAAAAAATTATCTAAATTAGCGCCCTAAAATATTTATGCTAAAATGATTATGTATAACAAATAGATGGAAATAATCCAAATTTAATTTTAGTCTGACAATTTGGAAAAAATTAACATCCAATGTAATACACCAAATATTTTAAAATTCCAATGAAATATGCCACTATAATATTACTATTTATTTTTCTAAATAAAAACGCATTGATATTTAAAATAAAAATAATTTTACTGATTTTTTTCTAGGGTGAAAAATAACGAATTTAAAAGCATATAAAAATAAGTAAACAGGGATAATGAACAAATCTACTTAGGTAGATTAATGCAATTATTTGTAGTTTCAAAAGTGCTCAAGATGCCAATTTTTTTCAATGATTTTTTGGCTTCGTTTGTAAACGTCTCGAACAGTTTTTAATATGGGTCTGCCATCTAATCGGATTTTTTAAGGCTTTAAAGTTCTTATATTCTCATTTATAAATGATTTTTTTTTTTAAAACGCGACATACATGCAGTTTTCAATATTTTCTCTTCAATCTTTAGCGATTTATCATCAGCAATCTGTAATTTTTGGTCCTTATGAGTTTCTCTTTGAAGTTTTGTAGACTTGAAATTTTAGTCAAATTGATTGAATATCGCTCTAGTGGCTACTTTTGAAAATTTACTAGTTAAAGTTTATGTTCAGTGTCTGAGTCAGTATTTACCATGTAATAAATCTGCCATAATTTTTCTCCGAAACTTTTCTTTAATTTTACAAAAGTAAGTATACCATTTTTATATGTTATGTTAATACAAATCCTAATAAGTTATTTTATTTCACATAACACCTAAGAGTTGAATTAGAAAATAGGTATATCCAAACATTGATTACAAATATGATAATTATAATCGACTTGTACAAGCTTCAATGATAGAAACGAAATTTAATTATTCTTTATGATGTTATGGAGGTTTAATTATCTAAAATCTCTAAATTAGCACCCTTAAATATTTATGTCAAAATCATTAGCATTGTCGAGCATTTTTAGTTATTTGTGAAAGAATATTTTGTATCTTCTAGATTGCAGAAAAGTATCATTAATAAGTGGATGGAAATAAGCCAAATTCAATTTTAGTCTGGAAATCTGGAAACAATTCGCATCCAATGTAATACATGAAATAATTTAAATTCCAATGAAATGTGTCACTAAAATATTAGTATCTATTTTTCTAAATGAAACGCATTCGATTCTTTTCCTGGGGCGACAAATAACGAATTTAATGGTATATAAAAATAAGTGAACATGAATAATGAACTTCATTTTACAAATTTTTCAAATCACCCTACAAATCAAAATCAAGTGGTGTCAGCTTAGGCACATGTTATTAAAAATATTACTAGAAGTCGATAAGTTATGAGTACAAGGAGTATAAGTGCTCCAAGATCGCCGGATCTATCACCAATTGATTTTTGTTTTGTGGGTGTGTGGGGGTTACGTAAAAAAATGTAATCGATAGTATAACTTTAGGGCCTTAAGAATGCAATTAAGGAAGTGACCAATTTGCAATATTCTCTCTTCAATCTTTAGCGATTTATCATCAGCAATCTATTTGGATAAGTTTTGGTTCTTATGAGTCTCCCTTTGATGTTGTGTAAAATTGAAATTTTAAATAAATTGATTGAATATCACTCCAGGGAGGTGCTATGAGCTGCTTTTGAAAAATTTAACTTATTAAAGTTTATGATCAGTGCCTCATTCAGTATTTACCACGTAAATAATTTTTTTCAAAGCATTTTTGTAATTGTCGAAAAGTAAGTATAGTAATTTTTATTTTTTTTATATATTATTAACTTAATATAAATTCCAATAAATTATTTCTTTTTAACATAACTCCAAAGAATTGGATTAGGAAGTAGGTATACCCAAACATTGATTACATATGATAATTATAATTGACTAAAAGTTACTTGCACAAACTTCAATGATAGAAGCGAAATTTAAGTTTTTATGATGCTACCGAGGTTGAATGATTTGAAATCTCTAAATTAGCACCCTAAAATATTTATGTCAAAATCATTAGCATTATCGAGCATATCTTGGTTATTTGTGAAAGGATATTCTGTATCTTCTAGACTGCAGAAAAGTGTTAATAAGTGGATGGAAATAAGCCGAATTTAATTTTAATAGAAGTTTTTCGCATCCAACACATAAATTCAAGGCTTACTGTAAGCCTTGAACGTGACCTGAGCAACTGCTGTCGGTGTTATTGTATTTTTTTGTGTACGTGTTGTGATCCCTATGGGTTCAACAAGGCATTTCATTTATGCCCAACTCTAGGTTGCTGGCCCTGATGATGGCACAAACTAGTGCCGAAACGTTGGCCATTTAGTTAACAATAATTTAATAAAACGGTCCAAAAAGCTGCAAAAACCTCCTTTTCTTATTTAATTTTAGTTTGGAAATTTGGAAACAAGTCGCATTCGATGTAATACACCAAATCAATTTAAATTACAATGAATGTGTCGCTAAAACATTAATATTTAGTGATATATGGATCAGAGAAAATAATCTTTTTTCTAAATGGAACACATTGGGGTTTAAAATAAAAATGCTTTTAATGATTTTTCCCTAGCATGAAATATAACGAATTTATAAGGATATGAAAATAAGTTAGAAGGGAAACAGGGGTAATGAACATCACTCTACAAATTTATTTAAGTAGAATAAAATACCTATAAAATTTCTAGTTTAATAAGTGCTCAAGAACAATAGTTTTTTTCAATGATTTTTTGGCTTCGCTTGTGAACGTCTTAAACAATTTTTAACATGGATCTGTCATCGAATTGGTTCTTTTAAGACGTTAAAGTTATCATATTTTCGTTTATAAATGCAATTTTTTCAACCCACCTTACAAGAGAAAATCAAATGGTATTAGTTTCGGTGACCTTGGATGCTACTGAATAGACCCAGTAGTTCCTATCCGTCATTAAAACTATTACTATAGAAGACGATAAGTTATGAGGAATATAGGTGCTCTAAGGTCGCCGGACCTAACACCATTTGATTTTTTTTATGTGGGAGTGTGGTGTTACCTAAAAAATTGTAATCAATAGTGTGATAACATTAGCTAAAAATGCTATTAAGGAAGAGATTAAAAAAATTTTAAAAATTAAAAAATAATAAAAACTGTTCAAGCCATTTACAAGCGAAGCCAAAAATGGATAGAGAAACGAAGTGACGTTTTAGATGCCTGTTAACAGGTTATTTGTTTTATAACAAAATCTGTCAAATTGCGAGTCAGTTGTATAGGTTCAATTTAAACTACAAGCTACAGCAAAATTTAGAGTTAAATTAGCAACTGAACTGGTGGATGAAGTGCCAGCTATCCCAAGCTACGTTTAACACATGCGAGAATTGAAAAAGTAGGTTTTTTTTTATAACCTCATTATTGTGACGTGATGTGGATATTTTTATCTTGGCCTTTCATTGTATTTGTTCCTACGGCTTTTTGTTTAAAGCTTGCTTCTGAATTATTTGCCAATGGTTAATTTTTAATGCTGTAGAAGACCTCCATGTCATCAGTGTAAGAGAGAATTAGAGACCTGCAGTGTTTTGACCGCAATCAAGAACGTAAATATATAGATGGATAGTTCAGGCGAGTTGGTCAGCTTCTGCCACATTCATTTAATCATTTATAATATCTGTCACTTCTCTCAGCAGTATTGGTAATTTAAGCTGTTAACATATATCTACTCGAAAAGTATAGATTGGCAATACTGCGCTTCTCTATAGTTTAAACCAACCTATAAACTTCAGCTTAAACTTAGGTTTAGACTTTAGCTTAAGCGAATCCTATAAAACTGAGCCTAAGCGCATTTTCTGGGTACCTTCCAATTTATTTTATGCGCTATAAGGGAACACAGTATAAGTATTTTTATTTTAAATCTCATCAGAAAATTTATATTACAAAAAGTTATAAAATGGCATTTTGCTTCATAACACAAAAATGTGATATACATGCATTTGTTCAATATTATCTTTTCAAGTTTTAGGGTTTTTTGGTCCTTATGATGCTGTATAACATAGTAGTAAACATAGGGAAATGAATTATTTTTGTTTTTATACCTGCAACGCGTTACGTAAAAAAATAAGATATAAAACTAGAATAACTTAAAATTATTATCAATTTTAAATACAGTGGAAATTAACGCTGAAATAAAAATGAACTAAAAATCAAGCATAATGGACTGCGGTAAAATTCCTTAAGGAAAGTATATAATACCGTCCAGTCAAACTAAACTTTTCATTTTACAGGCATCTTCAAATTTTCGATATTTAAATTAGAATACTTATTAAAATTTGAAATGTATAGCCAGAGGCGCACACAGAATATTTTTGGAGGAACTCATGACTTATGATACAATAATATAGACAGCTATGATACTAGGGCATTCCAAAATTTAGGTCGCTTGGCACATTACGTCATCAGGAGAGTATTTTCACAGCTTACCATAGTAAGATGTGGTATTTTCGTGGAATTTTTGTATGCGTTTATTCGGCTTGATATGCACCATGAAGCGTTTTGAAAGAAATTAAATTAGATTGCGCTGTAATTTGAGCTGAGAATGTTTATTTTGAGCGCTCTTTTTTTAAATAATTTAATGACAAATATATTTTTAGATTTAAAGTTATTTCACATATAATTGAAATCATAAGCAAATTAGAGCTATTTCTGGTATTTAGATAAGAAAGGCTATTTTCAGAAAAATACCAAAACAATGTAGGACAGAAAATAGGGTTGAAAGGATTTAAATCAGCTAGTTTCTTCAATTGAAATTATAATACAAATAAAAAAATTTATTGGGAAAATTAAGGGAAAAGAACCTAAGTACCTAATGGGATATTTTCAGAAGAGTGAAATTTAAAAAAATTACTTGTTTAAGCACAAGATTTACTAGCGCACTAAATATAGTAATCTATGATACTTAAGTTAAGGTATTTTTGGGTAAGTTTCTAATCTCTTGCAACTTATTCGGAATAGCTGCTGCTCGAACTGCTGTATTTCGTTTCGATCTTCTATTCAATCTAATTCTTTAAAATTCTCGTCAAAATTACTTTTAAATAATAGTACTTCCAGCTTTTCTTATTTTTCATTATAAATGGCGCTGTACAGGGTGTTCACCCATAATGTCCCCCTCTTTAACTTTGTTAATTTTTAAGTTATAAAAAAAAAATAAAAAATAAAATTGTAGGGTTTTTTATGTAGTTTTTGCACACGTAAAGAAAAAAAAAACAAAAAATTGTAAAGTATACAGAGTAGATAAAAAAGAACCATTTTTTTAAAATCTAGCCCCCATTTTTTATTCGATTTTTCGATTCCACCTAAAATTCTAAGGATTTTTAATGTAACACACTATATGCCTATTCCTAATACTTTAGGAGTTATTGACAGTTAAAGTCGCTATTTTTTAATTATAATAATAATTCTTTAATCATTTTTAAAACAGAAGATCGAAAAGCACTACTCGAAGCAATGAGGTCGAATTGAGGAAACTCAATATTTACACCTCAATTTCAAAAGCTAAACAAAAAGTTATATTCTTAGGTGGCTGTTGCCATAAAAAAATAAAAGATCAAACAAAATAGCGACTTCAACTGTCAATAACTCCTAAAGTATTAGGAATAGGCATAAACGTTTGTTACATTAAAATCCTTAGAATTTTACGTAGAATCGAAAAATCGAATAAAAAATTAGGGATAGATTTAAAAAAAATGTTTCTTTTTGATCTACCCTGTATACTGTACAATTTTTTATTTTTTCCTTTACGGGTGCAAAAACTACATTAAAAACTCTACAATTTTGTTTTTTTTTGTAGCTTTAAAATTAACAAGGGGGGGGGGGGGGACATTATGGGTGAATACGTGGTGGTACGTTCAATTTTCAAAATGTGAACAATATTTAGTTTCCATACTAAAAACATTGAGTTGAATTATGATTTTTGGCCATGCATTCTTCCAAGTTGATGCCAGTCCCCAGGAGTGCAAATGTTAAAGCAAGGAATCTTTTTTCTGGCCGTTCTATGATGGAATTATCCCCATCAGCCTCTCGTTATAAACTTATGGTTTATTACTTTTAAATTTGGCTTTATTTACGTCAGCTAAGGCGTTCCGGTTTTGTAATGGACAATTATCTGACTAAATGGTTAGTTCTTTAAGGGTATCAGGAATATTGCATCCGAGCTCATTTTGCTAAGCAGGAGGCAAATTTTTTTCTTTTTTTGCAATAACTGTATCAACCGTCTTTTGTGAGATGGCAAGGGTGTTTAGAGAAAATGTCTTACATAAAGTGATATGCTTACCTTTATTCTCAAAAAAGTATTTATTTGTATTCTTTACCCTTATTTTAATCCGAATTTAATGTACAGGGTGTCCATTTTTCGACACTTTTACGGAGTATCTCGCTTAATTTTAAAGATAGAGGGTTGCGGGTTGCGGCTTTCGCGACACTGCTTTTTTGTGAAACTGGAACATGCCGTCAACAAAAGTTTCATAGCCCTCTTGCCTCTTGCTTTCTGAGATACCGGGTGAATTTGAAGGTTATCACTTTTTTCAGTTGTCTTTTAACTTATCAGATAGCTGAAAATGTATTCTTATAGAATTTTTTCCATAGAATCCAGCGGCGTAATTTTTTTTCTTGCGTCATCCGTTTTAAAGTTATAAAGCAAACATAGGTTTTTTAATGGAATACCCTGTATATTTTTATTCAGTTAAATTAGACATTTATTGGGATTTCCAAAAATATATAACGGTATATACTTATTTTTAAACGTAGCTGAATAAACTAGAGTTTTCTCAAAAATACACTATGTTATTTAAGAGACATAGCACTGATGAAAGAGAAGAAATATTTTTGGATATTATTTATTCTGAAGAAGTTTTGAAGTGGTTTTGAAACATATTTTTTATTAACCCAACAACGTACCTACCTAAATTTTTAACAGTATAAATAATTAGTAATAATTTAAGTTTTTTATATAACATACCTACATTAGCAACAACAACATAAACAGACATTTTTTAATGGCTATAGAAATTGTTGAAATTTAGTTACCATTTTCTCTAACACATAGGTAATTCGCACATTTTTGCTATTCGTTTTAGAGCGTTCATGAGTATTATTGGACGTCTTTGTAAATTTTGAAATGCGACGGTAATGGCTTCACGAAGTTCATGTGGGTTGCGGTGACGCTTGACATAAACTTTGTTTTATAAGTCACCCCACAAAAAAAGTCCGGGTGATCGCGACGGCCATCTTACTGGTCCATGAGTGCCTAACGGCTTTCCAGGAAAATGGTTATCTAAAAAGAGGCGAATTGTCAGGGAGTTATGAGCAGGCGCGTCGTCCTGCGAAAAATATATAGCTTTCAAGCCGGCTAAGGGAACATCATCTATGAGTAGGTCAGGAACTACATCTTCCAAAAGTGATAATTTTCAAATTCATCCGTTATCTCAAAAATCAAGAAGGCCATGAAATTTTTGTTGACGGCATGTTTATTTTGACAAAAAAGTAGAAAACTGTCGCGAAAACCACAACCCTGTATCTTTAAGATTAAGTGTAAAAGTGTCAAAAAATATACACCCTGTACGTGGGATATGAGCGAAATGCCTATTCATATCTATCATATTTGTATATGTTTAAAATGCTTTCAGTATTGTTTGTGGCATTTCCTAGCTTATGTTCTGTCTTAATTTTCTTCGACAAGTTTGTTGGTCATTGTAAGATATCCTAATCCGCCGCGTCTTTTTTTCTGCAACGACTCTTTTCCATGTCTTTTCTTACGGGCCTCTTTTTTTTTCTTCCTGTCTTGGTTATCGGTTTCGTCGTCGTCTCGGTGCCGTTATCGTCACTATTATCTTAAACTTCAACTTCGACGAAAAGTTCTGGACTCGTATTTTCCATTATTAAAATGTTACTATATGTTTAATGGGGAAAACTCAAAAACCTTTCTTTTGACCTTTTCAAACAAACAATATATCAATTATATAATTAAATGAGAATGCAAATATGATTTATGAAATTATTTGAAATGGAGTTTATCTCATGAATAAATTGACTTAGTAATGAAAATTAAAATTAATGTGAAAAAATTAAAAAGAAATATGAAATGTTACAATACAAGATTGGTCTTTACAATATGTTTATCTTCTGATTGGCTAATACTTAGCTTCGTTCAATTATTCTGTAACCATGCGATCGTATTGGGACCTCTACTGGAACCGTTTCTGCCTGTTCCCAAGTTAGTATCTGTTGGGTTTATCGAGGACTTATTTCGTTCACGAAGTATTGGTTCCCTCAGAGTGGTTCAGTACAGCAAGTGGACGAACACCTGCTGCTTGACAAGCAAGATGTTTTCTTCAACAACCAATCATGACGTGAAATAGGAATTAAACTAGTCTTAGACCAATGTATATCGTTAATTAAATAAAACGCAAGGAAATATCATGTGAACATCAGTGAAAATGTTAAACATATGATGAAGCAATTTACAAATTAAAAATTTACTGGTAAAAGCAGATACAATCAGAAACTCAAATTACTATGCTGAGTTGAGCAGACAATGAGCAAAAATTATAAATAATTACTGTTACTCAAGATTTCCATTTCTTTACTTTAAAATATAAAATTCAAGAGAAAATGATGATTATTATATAAAATTCAAAAGAAAATAATGGAATGATATTCCAATTCAGTGACTCCTCGGTAAATTTAAATAAAAGGTAACTTTAAATTTTATAATAAATGGAGAAATAGAGGTACAACCTCTAACAATGAATCTTATAACTCGAAATAAGTAATTACTATTAGTTTTATTTAGGACCTTGGCACGTATATGAAAACTGAGCGCAATTGCGCCTGAATTTAATTAAAGATAAAGATAATATAATCACTACCTCGCATCCGAGATAGAAATTTAGGTAAAAGATAAACCAGATAAATTTACATATGTGAGATTAACCTCTCATAAATGCAAAATAATGTCGGTACATCAGGATTGAGACTAGACAGGGTGAATGCTAATAGTTATATTATGCTTGATGTAGCAAATAAATTGAAAATTTAATTAAATGAACCTTAAAAAAAAGAATGATGAAAACCAGCGATACTATGAGGAAAAATTCAAAGAAATTCTACTGAAAATTCAATTTAATACCTTTGCAGGAATATATAGAATTTACGCCGAGAATTAACCCAAATAATACTGTTCAATTTGAAGATAATCATCCCGTATTCAAAATTCAAGACGTTGGACAAATTATTAACTTATTATTTATTAATATAAATTATGTTATTGGCTAACATGTGATCAACACTAGCGCTAAGTAATAAAAATACTCCATATTAAATATAGTAATCTATAGTAAAATAAATTCACGAATTGTAGGTACCTACTAGCACTCTTCAAATCGATATCCACACGAAATAAACCCATTCGTGAATAGATGTCACTGGCGACTTAAATATTAAATATCGGGAATAATTTGCAATTGAATGTAGAAATTTAGTGTAGCGGAATAAGCTTACAAGATTGATGCTTGTTATGATATTTGTACCGCTTTATTCTATTCCCCAAATACTGACTAAATTTAAATGTAAATTCGATATCCCCTTTTTACAGTTACGTGGATGACTGCATAACTAGTGTTTCACATGACTAAGTAGATAATATACTCAACATATTTAATAGTCAAAACAAAAAATTACAATTTACCATAGAAATAGGGCAAAAAAAGAAAATGAATTTTTTGGATTTAACGTTACGCTGTAACGAGAATATTATAAAAATGGAGTGGCATACAAAATTTACTTGGTCCTCGTTATATTTAAATTATAATTCACATCATCTGATCAACCAAAGAAAATCGGTTATTATAGAATTTGCTGATAGAACAATTCTACTTTCAGATCCGAAATATAGGAAACAAGCTATTAATGAAGCCAGAGATGCTTAACTAATTGATAACTATCCTCTTAATTCATTAAAAGCATTTTTTGTTTGTTTCTTGGCCTTTACACTAAGTATTTAGCCAGACCGAATTTTATAACTTTTTAGGATTGCGAAATGAATCGCGTCGGAGACCGGCTCCTATCCAAACTATTAATAATAAGGGGGTTAGTCAGACAGACAGCACAACACAGGTTAATACTTTTCTCGCTCCCGGGCATCCGAGGAGCTATTCACAAAAGATGATGCCTCGGATCAAGAGGATGGTGCTAAAAAGAAGAATCTTCCACATTAAAAGCTCAGAGTTCACAACTTTAAATTGTTATCACTTAAATACTTTATTAAAATCTTAATGATGTCACCTCTAGGGTTATACAACAGAGATATAGGAGTTTGGACATTGTTTTCCACCAGTATTTCATAACAATTTGGTCTGATATTTTTACACTCAAATATAAGATGTTGTAAGGTACCCAAATCCCCACACTCGCACTCGGGGGTATCCCTGACACCCAGTCTGTGCAGATGTTGAGGGGTTAAGCAGTGATTAGTACGTAATCTAATAATCGTAGTTACATGACGTCTACTTAGAAATTCCTACTCAAAGAACCATGGTCTTCTAGGAAAACCCTCAACCAGCGTTGAATATATCTGCCCTCTACTACTCAATGTCTCCCGCCAGAAGCTGTTCCAGCTCAGATAGTGATTTGCTCTTATAGTGGGGATATAGTCATTTTTGTCCAATTGTATAGGATAAGGTATCCGTAGGATTCTCCCTAGATTGGCCAACTGATCTGCTTTCTCATTTCCCTTAATACCTGCATGTCCCGGTATCCAACATATCCTGGTATCAAATCCGTTTGCATTCGATTCTATTATGATCTGTTTGGTTAAGAAAGATATATGATCTAGATTCTTAGTTCCTGTATTATTTGAGATTTTTTTTATTGCACTAAGCGAATCCGTAAATATAATTGCCTTTCGGATATCCTTTTCGAGGCACAATGTTGTCGCCTTGTGGATTGCCACCGTTTCTGCCGTACAGATTGTAGTATGGTTTGGTAATTTTGAAGAGAAACTGTACCCAATGTTTGAGCAGTAGACCCCGAATCCAGCTTCATTAGACTTTCTTTCTACCGATGCATCTGTGTATATATGGTAATATTGGCTTAGGTATCTATTCTTCATTTCTAGAAATGTTTGCTGAATATTATATTAATTTTTTTTTAAGTTTAGATTTACAACTGGGATTGTCATCATTTGGTATTCTCTGTTGTATATAAATGAAGTTAAAGCTTCATGTTTTTGTATGTCTTCTTCATATTGTAGAATTTCAGGCAGTACCATTACGCAATATGGAAGTTCTCTGTTACGGAAGTGTCCCATGGACATGTCCATATTTCTCAACTTCATAACATTTTCCATCACAGGGTTGTTAATTAGATATATGTTTTTGATGATACATTTTTTCGTTAGCCATTGTCTTCTATACCCAAGGGAAAGTTCGCCACTTTCTGCCCATAATAAGTTTGTTGGTGTTGATCTCATAGATCCTAAAATTGTTCTTAGGGCCTGAAACTGGATCGAATCCAGTTTTTGTTTATTTTTCTTAGTGGTTGGATTAATTAGTTGGCATCCGTAATCCAGGTGAGATCTGACTATTCCCTTGTATATATGAAGCAGGGTTTTTGGATCTGATCCCCACCATACTCTGGTTAATGATTTGATGACATTTATCCCTTTAATTGCTTCATTGCACATTTTCTCAATCTATTTACTCCAGTTTAATGTATTAGTCATAATGATACCTAGGTATTTGTATTCTTTTACCCATGGTATAATGTTGTCATTATATTTTAATATTCCTCTTGGTTGATCATGTGCTCGAGGTTGGAACATCATGGCTACCGACTTGTGCGGTGCTATTCTAAAATTGAGGTCCGTGAAATAATCTGTCATTAAATTTAGAGATTTATTCATCCTGTTTATCATATCACCTTCATCCTTCCCTTCCAATATCAAGACAAAATCATCAGCGTATTGTTGTAATTTAATCTCCCCATTCGTTATGGTATGTAGTTTACTTGTGTAAATATTGAATAAAAGGGGGCTCAAGGGTGATCCCTGAGCTAGCCCTACTGATACCTTTTTTGCCCCTATGATGTTGCCCGTTTTCTCTAAAATATATAATTCTCTGTTGTGTAAAGTTTGAAAGATTAAATTTACAATATCAGTTGAGATGTTCGCCTCCATTAATCCATTATACAATTTGTATATGTCAACATGGTCGTATGCTGCCGATATATCTAAGAATATCACTAATGTTCTAATTTTTTCCTGAAAGTTTTTTTGTATATTTAATGTAAAGTTAATTAGGTTTTCCAAGCATCCTTTTCCTTTTCTAAATCCTATTTGATACCTCGGAAAATACCCCCCATTTTCAAGTTTCCATTCAACTCTGTTTTTTATAATTGATTCCAATGTTTTGCTCATACAAGAATTTAGTGCTATAGCTCTATAGCTGTTTGTTTGGGTGTTTGGGATCTTTATCTTTTTTGATAATTGGGTATATCAGTGTTTTTTTCCATTGATACGGGATTCTTCCCCCATATAAACACAGGTTAAAATGCTTTATTATTTCCTTCATGCACACTTTGGAGAGGTTTTTTATCATGGAATAATATAATATATTATCGAGGCCAGCAGCTGAGTCTTTTTTCCCTTGTATTGCAAAGTTTAGATCTGTAAGTGTGGTGGGCTTTTCTCTGTTTACTGAAGGTCCTAATAAATTAAATTCGGGATCCATACATACCTGATCTAAATTAGTCAATATCTCCATTGCCGTATTTTCATTAGGTAATTTATTATTATTTTGATTAGTTACCTTAGAAAAACCTTTAACTGTTTTCCAGAT
>MU189397.1:0-16398 GCA_016904865.1 Pissodes strobi | reverse complement strand
ATTGAATATTTTTTTAACTTTAGCTATGGTCCTTTTTGCTTCAAGGAAATTACCTAATATGTAGTTTATCTTTAAATTTTTTATTGAATCTTTCCTTAATTGGAGTAGATTTGTACACTCATCATCCCACCAAGGGGTAACTTTTTTGTTTATTCTTCCTGAATTTGATCGGTTTGTTGGTATCGTTAGATCAGCTGTGTCGTGAATAATATACTCGAATTGGTCATAATTCTGAGGTCTGTCCTCTAACATGGAAATTAATACCTTGTCGTGGTATGCCAACCAGTCTGCTTTATTTAAGTTTCTTTTATTTCTATATACGAATCCCGTTCCAGCGCCTGGTGAATCCATTTGAATTAAAATAGGGAAGTGATCACTGTTTCCAGGATCAACCACTACCCTCCAGTTACATTTTATGGCTAAGCTTGGTGATACCAATGAGATGTCTGGTACAGATTTATTCTGATTTGGTGCCGTTAGTCTAGTTTCCGATCCATCATTTAATATAGTTAGATTCAGTTTTAGTATAATATTATTAATCATTGTTCCATTATAGTTTGATATACTGCTTCCCCATACCGGATGTTGACCATTAAGGTCCCCCAGAATAATTTTTGGATGGTTAAATATTGAGATAAGGTCTTTTAATTCGTCACCATCTATTCTACTATTAGGAGGTATATAAATGTTAATTATTGTTAAGTTTATTTTTGTGATTTTGATTGCTTGAACTTGTGCGGTAGTGTATTTTGTGATAAATCTAAAGTAATAAAATCAATATTATTTTTGATTAAAAGAGCTATTCCGTCCCTTCCATCATTTCGATCTTCCCGTATTACCTGATAACTGGAGATATATAACTTGAAGGATTGTTTTAACCATGTTTCATTTAGGGCTATTATATCTAAATTATGTTCTTTTATTAAAATTTTTAGGTTAGTAAGATTGGAACATACACTTCGTATGTTCCATTGTAGGATATTCAGTTGTTTACCAGTCATCTTCCTCCCTTGGTTTGGGAGACCATGACTCTCTATTTTCAATATTGTGTATATAATTTTGTACTAGCATTTTGTCTGTTATAGACATATTTTTTATTTTCTTGAGGACCATGTCTTCGATATTATGTCTTTCAACTTGCGCACTACAGCAATCTTCCAAATTCCCGTTAGAGGACTGAGAGATCACTGTCGTTGGCGATTGATTTGTTCCAAACAAAGGTCCCGAAACATTTGTTCTTGTGGATTGCGGAAAGAGACATTGTTTAATGGTCTCCTTATTAAACCCAGTATTGGAGGAGACAACGTTTTTCTTTTTTTATTCACTGTGGAGGCTTTTCCACTATAAGATGGAGTTAATTGTAATATTTCTCTTTTCTTCATTTCATTAAACATTTGTCGGTTCTGCGATATTTGAGTAAAATTTGGTAGCGAGTGTTCAAGACTGTCACAATTTATACATTTTATTCCTAACTTACAATTCGATTCATGTGGTTCACTTCCACATTGGCATGCACAAGGTCCCTGGTGAGCCAAGGTACCACATTTTTGACATTTTTCTTTGCCTCTGCATTGCTTCTTAGGGTAACCGTATAGTAAACATTGATAGCATTGCGTAACAGGCATAATATATGGCTCTACTGTTGTTTCAAGCCCATATATATGAACTTTCTTAGGGATAGTTTTACCCTTGAAGACAAAGAGACATGTACCCGTAGGCACATAATCTACAGTTTTGTCCTCTTTATTTACCCTTCTGTTAAATCTTTTAACCTTAACTACATCTGTTATTGATTCGGTATGTTCAATTATTTCTTCGTTAGTAAAATCCCTACAGATCCCTCTTACAATACCTTTACATGATACGTTATGCTCTGGAATATGTACCCCTTAATAATTAACTCTGTATTTTTATAAACTCGTTTGCCGATTTCGGTTTGTTAAATTCAACAGTAATTTTGTTTCTGCCTTTTCTCATTGGCTTTTTAAATCTTTTAATTTAAGTTCAAACAGCATTTTAGCTAGCGACACTGGGTGTAGATTGCCTATGTTTTGATCTTTTGGTCCTTGCACTACGACCGAAAATGGTCCCAGCGAATTGTTTTCGTATTTGAGAACATATTTTTCATTATCATTACAATTACTACCTTCTACTATGGTTATATTAGTGTCCATATGATGTGTCAAGTTGCTAGGGGGCCCAGGGGACCCCCCTGGAGGTCCCTCCATTCAACTATCCACGTGTTGGTTATTTGCAACACACCTGGTAAAAAACAATATCCAATCTCTAATCTATTAAAAAAAAACGGCCAAGAACCAAAAAACAAATGTGGTTATAATCTAGCTGGATCAAACCTTAAATACTCTGAGTTGTTAATATGTATTGTTTTGTAGATGGGTGCACTTTCACAAAGGAATTTAATAGTAATTTTGCTGAAAAACGCTTTCCAAATTTTCGATAGCCAGAAACGAAAATCATCAAAAAAAGAATTCACAAATTATATAATTCTTAGTGCAGTAAATCTAACATAAAAAATTATAGTAAAAAAAACATATATATCCTTGCCATTTATTGATGAACTGTCTCAGCCACTGCAATATTTTTATAGGCATTACAATATTGAGGTATACAATAAATCACATAACTTAACTGCTCAATATTTCTCACAACTAAAAACACTAACTCACAAAAATAAGAAAAGTAACGTTATCTATGAAATTCCTTGTAAAAATTGTCATGGTTTATACATTGGACAGACCAATCCAGAATTTGGAGAATAGAATAAAGAGGCATAAATATGAGAAGAAAAATCAAACTGCCCTTACGCTCCATGAAGCAACCTATACCCATAATTTTGATTTCGAGGGCATTAAGGCCATAAAAACCGAGTGTTTTTTATGGTAGTGGCACACACATTAAAGGGATATTCTATGGCACTAGACGAGCGTTTGTGTGCGAAGATGTTGATTGACACGGTTTTTGAATGGCTGTAGGTTGTAATTTGGGGGAAACAGATGTCCTGGGAGTGAGCTCCACACAAAAGTCGCTAGTAAAGTGAGATTCTAGGTATTTTCAGTTGTACGATGGACGGACGCGTTCTTGCCGTCTGTCGTGACTATCTAACAGACGTTGCTGGGGGCGGGATGAGGCAGGCCAAATTCTAGGAACATCTACCGTGAAAATATCTGTAAAACAGTGAGATCTCGGCCACATGTCTGCGGTGTTCCAGACTATCCAAATCCTGGGTCAACTCCGGGTCGCCGCGCCGCCGAGACGCACAGCTCTCTTCTGAATAGAATCCAGCAGCTTTAAGGTATGTCTATGTGCGGCATCCGAAAATGTGTAAGCAATATTCTAAGCTCCATCTTATTTGCGCTTTGTAGAGCAAGATCAGCTGCTGCGGTGTATACAATTTTTTGTTGCAAAATTGCGCACCAAGCTTCTGCAAGGGCGCAAGGTTAATTTTGCGATGTTAGCAACGTAGCCATGCAGGAAATATTGTTGTTGACCGAGATATCCAGTAGTCCGATTGACGAGGATGAAGGAATGATCGACCCTGCCACAATAATGCCAGGGCAGGGCCCGCCGTATGGTAAACGTGGCTGCCTGGGTTTTTGCTGCATTGAATCGGACCAAATTCCTGTCGCCCCAAGTTCGAAGTTTCTCCAGATCTTGATTAATTGTTGTCCTCTGTTCTTGTCTTCGGTGATAAGTTTCAGACGCTTGTAAAGGTTTTTCTGGCCTAAATTGGGAGACAAGGGCACTGTCATCTGCAAAACTGTAAACAGGATTATTGGTTATTGGAGTTTAACACGAAAAGGAGAGAATTATTAGAATCCATTGCCGCCCCAAAAGAAAAAAAAAACAAAACGCTGTAAATGTAAGAAAGATGTATAGGCTGAAGGTTATAGTCTAGACATTAAATACATAATGAACTAGACATATTTGGATATATATATTTGAAACCTGACCGCAAACTACTGAAAAATATATGTATATGCGGGTGGGTGATTTCAATGGGAATAAATGCACTTTGATGGACTGCAACCTTTTGAGAAGCTCTTTTGGACCAATGTTATTCGATTTTTTGGTCTATTTTAGTTGATACAATCATCCACTTACTGGTAGTAATATATTTATAATTACTGAAGTGAGGCTATGTACTTGAAATGTAAGCTGGTGGCTGTGTTAGAAAAGTTACAAAATGTGTGATACGGCCAACGGTAACGAAAGTAGAAAGTGAGATTGGCGCGGCGAATTTTGAAATCGGCCCGTTCACAACTCAAATCATCATGGGATAATGTGAGTAGTGAGGTTATGTTACGGTTGTGTTTACATGCGGTCTCCAATAAATTTCGAAAATTAAGTGATAAAAGTAAAAAACAAATTGAGAACGTTGTTTTTAAATAAAAGTGGGCATTTATTTTAGCACCTCACATAAAAAAATTGTAAAAATAAAGTGATTCGTCGTATAATAATAAGATGATGTAAATCCTAAAAACATGGTGGGAAATGAAGACATATGTCTTAGGTGCAACAATATTATAAATGAGGACTACTATAAATGTGGTGTTTGTGCACAAAAAGTCCACGTGGAGTGTGCTGGATTATCCAGTTCAGAAATAAGATGTATGCCCCTACAGAAAAAAACACTGATTGTTTGTTGTAATGATTGCAAAACAGTGATAAAAAGAATACCAAGCCTAATTATTTTAATGGAAGAAGTAAAACAGCAGCTCCTAAAACTAGAGCACCAACCAGTTCAAATGCCAGTACCAAATTTTTCAAATTACGATGAAGTAGTCAAGAAAAAAAGCCCGAAGAAGTTATTGTCATAAAACGACTAGATAAACAACATGATAGTCTGGCAACAAAAAAAACAGTTGAGGCACAAATTAACCCCTCTGCAATTGGAGCAGAGGTATCTAGAGTAAAATTTATACGAGATGGTGGTATTGCTATCAGCTGTGAGAAAGCCGAAGACATAATAAATATATCAGAAGGAGTTAAAAATTATCTGGATGGAAAGTAAGAAGTAAAAGTCCCACAAAAGAAAATCCCAAAATTGAAGATTATTAATATTGAGAAAAAGTTGTTAGAAAATTCAAACGATCATTTTTTTTTTTAATTTCTAAATTTCTACAATACAATCACATTGCCTAGCGTAAGCATGTCTAAGATCTACTAGCTGTGGTTACGCCGGTCGTAGTTCCATCTACAACTTTGTTCCATCTACAACTTGGCCCACAGATGGGACACCCTTAGGGGGCTGATATTATGCCTAACTTACAATCTAGGGATTAGAAGGCAGCTTGACCTTTCCCTGGGAATACCCTTCAAAGTCGCTTTGGGAATTGGTTGGCCGAAGCTTTATAATTATGATAGTGCGTTTTGCGTGTTTATACAATACTGGCAGGAAGTTATGCAAGGAAAAGTATAAAAAACCTTGCTTCAACACTCTCAAGGAGTAGGAGTTCAGAATATTTAAAATGACGCCACAATATGTACAACATAAACTAGGAATAAAGTGCTATGTACAATATATACATTGTTTTGACGACTTAATAAGTCTGCTCCGGTAATTTTGTAACAGCATCAAAGCGCAATGGTCGTGTCCCGCGGATCAAGCTGCGGAGATACGGATGCTTCGGTGACTAGTAGTCAAGTATGTTATAGCGGATGCTGATGCATATTTATATGTCAAGCAGGTCCTTAGACAAGCCCCGCCCCCGTGTCTGAACACGGTGAGCCGATCCACAAGGCAGCAGGGTATACACTAGTCAGTGAAGACTAGTGTTTTTGCTGTCCTGATACTTTTGGATTTTAATTTTTTAAGTATGCTTGTTTTTAAAGCTGAAATATTGAAGAGAATGAATGAATGTATGATACTGCTTTTAGTTGCGTAGTATGTTAAACTACAGCGGCCTTAGCTGCTTATAGTACATGGTTATATCACGGTAGATGGTGCCGTGAGCGGTGTGGCGTTCGGGGTTGTAGCGCGTGTCGGCTATGTTAGCCGTTAGGGGTGAGCCTTTAATCTGATTTTCGTAGAACCTGCATGCGTGGTTGTCGATGTACTCCTCGACATCTTTAACTCTAGCCCACGCATGCAGGTCTTCGGTTCTTATGCGGTCTCGCAGCGTTAGCGAGAATGCCGCCCTCAAGTAACGGTTTTGAAGTACTTGAAGTTTACGCTTATGTCACCGGTGCACCGTACATCAAAGCTGGCCTTATGATAGATTTATAGAGTATGAGCTTGTTGTCAGGGCTCAGGAATGACCTGCCCGCTACCAACAAGCCCAGGCCCTTCTTAATGATTGCATTTTTATTCACGATCGATGTAATATGCTTGCTAAAATTCAGTTTTGAATCGAGTGTCAGTCCGAGATATTTCACTTGCATTTTCGGTAGGATAGGCGTATTTCCTACTATTAATGGCGTAATTTCGATGTCTTTCCTCTTACGAGTGATAATTATAAGCTCGGTTTTATTGGTATTTAGAGAAATTTTCCACCGTTCATAGTAGGGTATTAGTAGGCTTATATGTTCGCCTAGGTTCGACTTTGCCACCTCGGCCTTGGGATCTAGGGAGTAGATTGCCGTATCATCGGCAAAGAGGGCTTTGCTGGTTCTAGGATGAGACGGAATATCTGCTATATAAAGATTGAATAGCAGCGGCGACAATACCGTGCCTTGCGGCACACCTGCAACCAGTCTCCTGCTCGCAGAAGGTACTGAAAGTACGTCCGGCAAGGTATGACGCGATCAGGAATACCAGATGAAGTGGAATGTTATACTTCGCTAGAAGTTTATAGAGTAGCCGCGCGTGCCACACCTTGTCGAACGCCTTCTCAATATCCAGTAGTAGTAGAGCAGTAGACTGCCTGCTATTAAAGCCCTGGTACTCGTCGGAGGCGATCTTCGCTGCCAGCATGACGGTGCCATGTCGGCCGCGGAAACCGAATTGTTCCGGTGGCAAGATGTTCAGCCGCACGACCTCCCTGCTGATCCTCGGCATTATTAGCCTTTCAGCCACCTTCCCGAGGGTATTCAACAGTGAGATCGGTAGGTAGGACGAGGGCAATGATAGGTCTTTTCCCGGCTTTGGGAAATGTATGACGCACGCTGCTTTCCAGGGGGTTGGGAAATGTTGCAGCTTGATTACCGCATTAATTATATGCATAAAATGGATTAATGATTTTCTAGGCAAATTTTTTAGGATTAAGTTCGGAATTTCATCCGGGCCGGGAGCCTTATTTCTCGGGAGATGACAAAGAGCTTTGCGGATTTCCGCCGGCGTGACTCTCAGTTTATCAAACACTGAAGGAAAGATTGGATATTTGCGTGACTCGAATACCCGTACAGAAGAACTGCAGCGTATTTGGTCAGGTAGGGTATCAGGCGCCTCGCTGTAGACGCCCTCCAGATAATCAACGAAGGCCTCCGCTTTTCCCAGATCGTTCACCGCGTCAATGCCATGGTGTCTAATCACGGGAATTCGCGTACTACCTCCGCGTACTCGTCTGGCAAGCTTCCACAGCGAGCCGTCATCCCTGCTAACCTGGTTTATGTATTCCAGCCATGTTTGGCTGCGATACTCGCGGATCTCAACCCTGATCTCCTCCGTCAGTGCGTTGATTTGAGCGGATCCCACTTGTGTCCGGTTTCTTTGCCATCTTCGTCGAAAGCGGTTTCTGTAGGTTATCAGTTCGAGGATTGGTTCAGGGAGGGATTCTGTCCTAGGGTGTATAGTAATTCTAGGACATATAGCATCACGGATGCGCTGGATATTAGTAGTAAGTGTTTGGACTTCATTCTCAAGCGCCTGTATTGTCTCTATCTGCCCGGGTACGACGGTCACCTCGTTTAACTTCGCTCGGAACTCCCTCCAATCAACATTCCTATACGAAATGACGGTGTCACTCGTCATAGGGACCCTATGGCACAGGCCAATCTTGATCGGAAGGTGATCCGAGTTTAAGGCATCTAGTTCTTGTAACTGGGTAGTTCTTATCGCTCCCCGGGTGATAGCAACATCCAGGAACGAGTTACTACAGAGATAAGTAGGATTCGGAGTTCTGTGATAGGACATTTCCAGATGATTTTCGACTATTCCCTTAAGTAGTCTACCCCTGCTGTTGGTAGTGCCGCCCCATACGGCATGGGTGGCGTTGAGATCGCCGATTAGCAGGGATACTCTATTTTGCGGTAAAAGAGCAAGGAAGTCGTTTGCCGTGAGGCGGAGACCAGGGGGCGCGTAGCAGCCACACACACGCAGGCCGCTCTCCAGTTCGATACTAACATGTTCTATTGCGGTTTGGAATGTTCGGCAGGGCCGTTCTTAGGGTTGTGCACGTTGTGCGGGCACAAAGGCGGCGAAGCTAAGGGGCGGCCGCAGGCCGCCCGTAGAAAAAGTAAAATATACTTACAATTTTTTACCTTTTCAGTTAACTCATTCTTACTTGTAAAATAGTAAAAGCGTAATAAACTGTGACTAGAGAAGTGTTAGTTATTTTGATGTATTTTCTACGATTGAGTGATTAACACATTATTTTCTTTGTCGAAAGATAAAAGGTAAGTATTTTTAAATACATTTAATAACCAGATATTATAATTCACTTTGAAAAATATGTCTCTTAGAAATTTTAGGTCTGAGATAAAATACACATTTCAAATGAAAACAGTAGGATTAGGAGGTATCGTATAAGAGACGTATACGGGTTTTCATTTATATTTGGCTCCCACCTACAGAGTAATAAAAGGCAAAAACGTTTCATATAAAAGTTGTATGGTTTTATTCTATTATCTTTTGCACATAATATCAGTAAAAAGAAATGAGCATTGTAAAGTTAAAAAAAAAATAGCAACTTCACATTTTTTAAATGGAACACCCTGTATATTACTACATTTTTGAACTCTCTAGAGAAATCTAAACACATTTCGTGTAGCTGTTTACGAAATATTGATATTTGAAAGTCGATCATTATCACAGTTTGACAGGCTCTAAAATCTAAAGTGCACGCAAATAATTTACGAAAAATGAGACGTTAGATCACAGAAAACGGTTTGCACATTCATATCTTAGGTTTTCATAAGCTATCGAAAGACAGTAACTGAATTTAACCGCAGTTTTATACGTTCCGGTTAATTTTATCCCCGGGTTAAATTCGAAGTTACTGTCATTCCATAGTTTTTGAAAACCTAAGGCAGGAATGTGCAAACCGTTTTCTTTGATCTCGTGCAGTTTAGATTTTAGAGCCTGTTAAAGTGCCAAAATGACCGACCTTCAACTGTCAATATTTCGTAAACAGCGAAAGATAGGTATAGGATATTAGGTATACACAAAATGTGTTTAGATTTCTCTAGAGAGTCCAAAATTGGAGTAATATACAGGGTGTTTCTTGTAAAAAAAGTGAAGATGTTCATTTTTCTTAACTTTGCGATGCTCATTTGATTTAATTGATATGTTTAAAAAATAATAGAGAAAAACCATGCAACTTTTATATGAAAAGTTTTGGCCTATCTCTTTTAATAAACTCTGTAGGTGTGTGTCAAAATATAAGTGAAAACCCTGTACGTTCTAATACATATAATTTTTCGTTTATATTCACCTAAGCTTATTCAGTACTTACAGTATAAGTGGTAGTTGATATTTTTTATAGGTATATGTTATTAATTTTTATTTTTATTTTTTTCAATCACATGAACAACTCTAATAAATTCTATTAATCTTTATTTTCAGATGCCCGAAAGAAAGACAAAACGGTTTTCTGGAGCACAATACCAAAAAATAAATTACAAAAAGAAGAAACTTAGGCAAATGTCTGGAAAAACTCTTAAAAATTGAACCAGCTCCGTCAACATCGTCACCAAGTTGAAATATTTCACACACTTGTAACTTTTCAAATATTTTTAACTTTGCCAATAACAGTTTCATCTGAAGAGCCTTCATTTCCCAAATAAAAAATAATAATAATTATCCCAGATCTATCATGCCACAGGAACCGCTCAAAAACTTGAGTATAATAGCAATTGAAAATTATACCTGTGAAAATTTAGGTTACTCGCATCTCATTGACGAGTACGCAACAACAAAAGCCAGAGAAATATTTATGTAATAAAAACTAATTTTGGATTTTTTTTCGTACTGCAAACTGCAATTTGGTTCATGCTTAGATAAAGTGCAAAGATTTTGTTGTGTATGTATTTTGTTTTTCGTTTGTGTTACTTTTATATTTTTTATTATAAGTATTATTAGTATTAAGTTTTTATTTACTTACATATTTTCTGATTAAAACTATTATTAAGGTTTATATTTTGTTTTTACGATACTGTATGTTACATATTAGTGATTATTTATTAAAATATATTTGTTAAAAAAACTTAGCTTCTTTAAAATATAGGGGCGGCATTTTAGACTTGCACAAAGGCGGCAGGGGTATTAAGAACGGCCCTGTGGTTCGGATATTATATACCCGCTTCAAGCGAATCGACCTGTGTATGAGGCAGGCCACGCCTCCCCCGAGTCGATCGGGCCTATCAAATCGCTCGATATTATAGCTCCTAGCCTTAAGCGTAAAGTTAGGATATAAATTCGTTTCGTTGAGAAAAGCAATCTGAAAATTGGTAGTATGCATAAAATTACGAACTTCGCCCATTTTGGACCTAATGCTGTTACAGTTCCAACTTGCGACTATAAGCATTATATGTCGAACTTGGAATTCTCGTGCGAGAAGAATCGTAGTGAGGCCTGAATTATCTCAGCCTTGTCCCCACGACATGCTTCTAGCATACAAGAATAATGGTCAAGGGCCATAAATAATTGATCGAGATTAACCAAATTGTTAATCTTGTTTACAACGTTATTTAAGTTCGACATTATACTTGATATATTTACGTTATTATTCATGTTCAAGCTACGGGCAGTACCACTAACCTGTACATTTTGTTGTTGTTGTTGACGGTTCTCAGTTGTTTGTTGCGTCCTTTTGGCTCGTAGCGGCGGGAATTGCTTTTGGAAATCCTCTTCTCGTTGGCAATTGCTTATGTCTTGGCCCCGTGGGCCGTCTGCTACTGGTCTTCCTGTAGGGTCCCTCCAGGCAGGGTTTGCCGGGTGTGGTGCGGGCTTGTACCTTTGTTGTTGGATAGGTTGTTTAGACTTGGCTGTCGCAGTTTCAATGTTATTGAGTTTATATGCGTAAACCGGGCATTCCTCGTCGATTGATCGGTGAGGGCCGCGGCATTTTACGCACTTTATGAATTCTTGAGTGCACTGTGTTATATCGTGCTGTCCGGCACATTTACTGCATGCAGTTCGTCTGTTGTAGTAGGACTTAGCGTGTCCGAACTACTGACAGTTCTTACACTGAAGAACTGGCTTTCCAGATCGCCTTGCCTCCCATGTTACCCGAACACACATCAGCGTTCTTACTTCGGCGTTGAGTCGGCGAATTGTGTAGTCCGTTCCCATGATTACTAGATACATGGGAGTCCTAGTTTTGCGCATAACGTATATATTTTTTGGTGTGATTTGGTACTCATCCCGTAATGCTTCAGCTATCTCCTGTCGCTTGATATCGCCATCCAAGCCACGGAGGACGAACGCCCTTGTCTTTTCCTGTACTTCTGCGTAGGAATGGTATTCGGTTTTTTCTTGGTCGAGTGCGCGTTTCAGCGTGTGAAACGATGAATATAGTGAATTCATTAAGAAACTAGTTCTGCAGAATAGTATTTCAACAGAACAGGGCAAATGCAATATACAGGTAATTAGTACTTATGAAGATAAGAGGAAAAAGTCAAATTTGGTAATAGTTCAGACTGATGAGAATGTGTACAATCAAATTACCAAAAAGGAAGTTTTGCTTATTGGATGGAGAAAATGCAGATATTTTGAACATGTTAATGTAGTGCAGTGTTACAAATGTTGGAAGTTTGGTCACATGGCAGGGGTGTGTAGAAGTAATCAAGTAATTTGTCCAAAATGCAACGGAAACCATAAGTTAGAAGACTGTCGTAGTAATGTTAAAAAATTGCATAAATTGTAATCATGCCAAAGAAGTGCTTAAAATACCCAATATAGACTATAACTATGCAGCATTTAACAGAAAATGTGACGCGTATAAAAGAATTTTTTAAGGGCTACAGAGAAGAATTAACTACCCAGAAACATGTAATAAGCCAAGTAAATAGCAATTAAAGAATCAACAATTACCATATCTAAACATACAGAGTTTTACATCACATAAAACGGAGTTAAATTGGTTAGTTCATAAAGAGAATCCTGTTGCAATTTGTCTAGCAGAACCTCACATAACGGAAGACATTCAGGAAAGTGAATTGGAAATTGATGGGTACGAAGCAGTGGATTGTTATTCAACAAGCCGACATACAGGAGGTTCTTCGATATAATGTGAAAAAGGAAATAAAATTTAAACAACTGCGTAGTGTAACATTGGACAAGAATATGTGGCTTACAGGAGTAAACATATCTGATAATAACCAAAAATATAATATTTTAAATGTCTACCACTCTCCATCTTCTAATGATAATGAATTTCTGGATAAACTGAATCAAATATTAGGTGACTACGCAGTTAGGCATGCAATATTCATAATGATTGGCGACTTTAATATAAACACAGCAAGAGATACATACTATTCCAGAAAGTTAAACATGATTATACAGAGAAATAGACTTTACCAAATTGTACAGAATTTCACAAGGATTACTCAGAAGACAGCAACAATAATTGACCTTATTGTAACTAACAAAAAGGAATTAGAATATCAGATAACATCACACGCCTAGAATATCTGACCATGCAGTACTAAAAGTAGACTTTCCTTGTATATATATCAGTCCTCAGAAGTACACTTATCGAGATATGAAATTTTAATGAATTACAGTTTCAGCTTGATTTGATAAGTTGTGGCCCTCTCAGCTAAATGGAGTACCTAGATCAAGCAGCAGATTATTTGGTACAAATAATATTAAATAAATTAAATGTGCATGCACCACTTAAAGAAAGAGAGACAAAATGTAGGTAGAGAAATATCAAAAGGTGGACACCAGAACTGGGTCAAGAACTCTCAGGTCGAGATAAGAAATACAAAAAGGCTCTAATAACAAGAACAGAGCAAGACTGGTAATACTATCGAGAACAAAGAAATAGAGTAGTTCAACTGATAAGAGAACAAAAAAGGTACTATTATCAGAGTCTATATTATCAAGAAAAAATTGATGAGGTCAAGGGGGACTCAAAGGAAATGTGGAAGTGTCTAAAGAACTTTGTTAATAATGATTGCAGAAGCAAAAATAACCAAGGTATTGTGTTCAATGGCATGCTTGATAATGAAAATAAAGATATAGCTGAAAAATTCAATATTTACTTTTTAGGCAGTATTTCCGCTATTGCCAAAGACATAAATAGAACAGAGGTAGAAGAAATACTTAGTAATATTAAAACACTTGAAGAGAAGTTTACTCAGTTTAAAACTCTACAAATGGCTGATCTCAAAAAAATTTGTAAAAAACTTGAAAAATAAACCGAGCAGTTGGACGGAGTAAACGCAAAGATTCTGAAATTATCATTTGAAGTGATTGGCGACAAATTTTTGGACCTCATGAACACTAGTCTGGAAAAAGGTTGTTTTCCTGAAAAGTGGAAGTTAACGACAATAGTACCTATCGAAAAAAGTACGCAGAACTCAGCAGTGTGAAGAATATAGACCAATCAATATGGTGCCAATATTCGAAAAATTATTGGAGACTGTGGCAAATAATCAAATGAGGGAACATGTGGAGAAAAAGAAGTTACTGACTAATTTTCAAGCTGGATTTAGACGAAAACACTCATGTGAAAGTGCACTACAAACAGTTATTTCCAGATGGAAGTCTGCACTAAGTGAAGGAAAAGTTGTAGGAGTAGTATTCATTGACTTTCGCAGAGCTTTTGAGACAATAAACAGAGAGTTGCTCATCTTAAAGTTACAAAAATATGGTCTAGAAGGTAGTGTTTTAAAGTGGTTCACAGAATATCTGCAAGAAAGAAGTCAACAAACAAAATACAATGGCGAAGTATCCACAGTTGAAGAAAATAAGCATGGGGTTCCCCAAGGGACAGTCATGGGACCGGACTTGTTTGTGCTATACATCAATGATATTGTTAATGTCATTAATAACTGTGAATTACAGCTCTTTGCTAATGATATAATCTTATTCATTGAAAGTGAGAATATAGAGAATATGGTTCAAAAAATTAATGACGATTTAGTTAGACTGTATAAATGACTGTGTAGTAATAGTTTAAGCGTAAATCTAAATAAAACAAAAGTTATGATTCTTAAAAATAGATATAATATGACAGATACATACAATCACAGTGATATTCTAATAGATAACAAGAAAATTGCGCGAGTTGAAGAATTTAAATATTTAGGAGTTGTCATAGATGAAAACCTAACTTTCTCGAATCATGCATATTATATATCAATGGACAGCTGACTGAGGTCTTTGATAGGCATGCACCCTTGAAAACAATAATACAAAGAAAAGAGTACAAGCCATATATAACTGACACAATTTAAGAAATAATAAAGCTAAAGAAAAAAGCCTTCAATAAGTATAAAAAAACTAAAAATGATGTTCACAGAGATTAATATTTAGATCTTAAAAATTATCTCTCATTTGCTATAAGAAGTGAAAAAAAAGCATATATGGCCTTTGAAATAAATAAAGTTAGGAATAATCCTAAAAAACTTTGGTCCAGCATTGATAAATGGAACATTCATTGCAAACCAAGAAACGAAATTCCTTCGCATCTGAGAGAAGTCCAGGAGATTAGCAATCATTTCAGTACCGTTAGTCAGTCTGCTATTCCCATTGAGGAGGGGCAACTTGATTTTTTTAAATACAATACTATGGATGGATTGGGAAATGAACGTTTCGAGTTCGATGTGATCTCTGAACAAGATGTTGTGGCTGCATTCACACACTTGAAATCAAAGGCTTTTGGTACCGACCAGATGAGTTATGACATGCTACTTCTTAGCATGGATCATGTTGTATCTGTGGTCACTAACATGTTCAATGCAAGTTTGCAAAGTGCTGAGGTTCCTAATGTTTGGAAAACGTCCATTGTAAAACCTATAGCAAAGTCATTGAAGGCTGAATCATATACTGATCTAAGACCTATATCCCTATTACCAATTCTTACTAAAATGTTGGAGTATTTGGTGTGTAGTATGGTGAACAAATACATTTCGGATAAAACGATCTTACCAGACGTTCAATCTGGTTTCCGAAGGAGCCACAGTACTGCCACCGCACTAACCAGGGTCACTAATGGTATCGCAGAGCATATGGATGAGGCTAGGGTGTCATGCTTGGTACTACTTGACTACAGCAGGGCATTCGACCTTATTAATCATAGACTTCTCATTTTGAAGTTGGGCTACTGTGGTTTTTCTGGGCGGGTTTGTGATTGGTTTGCTAATTATTTGACGGAGCGTGTGCAGATGGTGGAACTGGATGGAAGGAGATCGGAGCCCGCAGTAACGTACCATGGGGTCCCACAGGGAAGTACCTTGGGACCACTTCTATTTAATTTGTATACTTCTGACATTTGTAAGGTGGTCCGGTTCTGCTTCATGCATCTGTATGCAGACGATGTACAGCTTTTGCGTGGATTTTCACCTGAGGATTCTTGTAGGGCGATGCAGGAGGTGAATGAGGATCTTATCAGTATTTCAGAGTGGTCTACTAAGAACGGACTTATTTTGAATGCCAAAAAGAGCAACTATATTATCATTGGCACTAATGCAATGCACAACAAATTTGAAAAATTTAATTTTGTAACACTAAATATTCATGGGTGCTTGCTGCCTGCTGCTGAGTCAGCAAAGAATCTTAGTGTTCTTTTTGACAAATTCTTGGACTTTCAGGCTCATGTCAATAGGAAGCTTGCTCTGGTTTACTGTAAATTGAGGAGCCTCTATGAATTTAAATTTTTATTGCCTGAGCATCTGAAGCTAACATTGGTTAAATCACTTATATTTCCGTACATGGATTATTGCAATGTTGTGTATTATAATTTTCTAACAGTGAGGTATCAAGAAAGGATACAACTTGCTCAAAATGCCTACATTAGATTTGTCTACTGCATTGTAAAGTTTGATCATATAACGCCAGTGTACAGAGAAAATGAAATTTTAAAGTATAAAGATAGAGATACTTTGTACTTAGGCAGGACTTACACACTTTGAGTCTTAGAAATGTGACTAGATTTGATATTCCGCTTCACCACACATCAAAGTTTAGGGACTCATTTGCCTTCAGGGCTATAGAAATGCTAAATAATTTAGAAACATATGATCTTTTTACTAGCGCCTCTCTACTAA
>MU189396.1:34960-52198 GCA_016904865.1 Pissodes strobi | reverse complement strand
ACACCAAAAGTGTTTTGTATCTCGCGTGATCGATGTGGCGTTTGGATTTTCAGGTAAATTTGAAATTTTTGGTAAGATTTTACAAATTGTATTAAGTGCTCAGATTTTTGCAAAAATATTAACAAAACCGCCGCACGCCAAGAATTTGTCAGATTTTAAACACCAGCCAACTAGTCTTGCGCGATTAGATCGACCGGCGCATCATGCGTTCTAAGCATTGCGTGTCTTAACCATTAGCGGCATTCACACGTAGACTCAATCACGCATGTTTGGAACGTCCCGCTTCAATCGCGAGTTCGGGAGAGACAAGTGGAACGTGACCTGCATGACGCGCCAAGATTGTTGCAGTAGGAATAGACACGGTTTTATCCTTCATTCTTTCTCACAGCTTAAAACTGCAATGGTGTATACCGTGTGTGTGAACACCAAAACTGTTTTGTATCTCGCGTGATCAATGTGGCGTCTGGATTTTCAAGAAAATTTGAAATTTTTGGTAAGATTGGCTATAGGCGCGCCACGCTCCACTCCTCTCTTCCGAACTCGCAAATGGAGCGGGACGTTCCAAGAATGCGTGATTGAATCTACGTGTGAATGCCGCTATTCACACACTCGTTTAATCCCGCGCGATTGGAATGGGACGTTCCAAGAATGCGTGATTGAATCTACGTGGGAATGCCGCTATTGGCAAGATAGAAGTATCCGTAGTACTGGGAAAAATAATCTTTCAAAGTTTGTGTATTACTTGATCCCTCACAGAGAGTAATTACTTCTTGGTCATTTGCAAGTATGTCAGGTGATTTGTCATTAATGTCGTCTTCTCCCTCCTTATCTAGATCATACTCTGTTAATATACGGTCTTCCTTCTCTTAAGCGAATAGATTTATGAAGAATACAAAGTGCTCGAATAATATGATAAACAGATTTCACTGTTTTGCAATAAGACATGAAGTTTTAGTGTCATCATGCCAAAAGAGCATTCAACAGGTTTATGACCTCTACTTAATCGGTAATTATATATTCAATTCTAGTTATTCAGTCACCTTTTCGGATATGGTCGCATAAGATTTTTCTGAGACGGGAATGCTTGGTCAGCAACAAAGTAATGCCGAAAATTTTGACCAGTTTAATTATCCGGCTATGGTATGGGTTGTATATGTTCTCCATCGATCGACCCCAGGCCCCAGGCAGTTCGGTAAATTCCACACTTCTTCATATCTGTCTGCTATTATTTTGTACTGATTAGGAACAGGCATATATTGGCCATTTAAGCTTTTCAAATAGCATCTGTTCCTTCAAAGACAATTTTTGCAATAGTGTTATGTGATCGAGAAAAATAAAATGCAAGAGAATTGAAGGTACATCCCATGGCAAGATATCTCTAAAATACAAGAAACTATATCACGTACAAAACTATGTGATATTTTTTTTATCACAATTTCATAAAAAAACAATTTTGACACATAACCATAATTTACATATATCTTTTTTATTGCGGTAAACACCTGTTGTAATATCGAAAAATGTAAGATCAGTGTTTGTGAGAAATTTAAGATCAGCTCCAAGTGAATCATCGGCTAAATCTAAAAAGCTATGGTATTTAAACGACAGCATGCAATTCTTGACATTTGTAAAGACGAACGCCCCGGACTCCGCCACATAAGTAAATTTACCAACACCAGATGAGATTGCAGCGGAAAACACTTAAACTGATGTGACTGAATCTACAAAGCCAGTGATTAGAAGAGGAGGCACCATTCAAGAAACAGCCAAAAACAAGGCTATAAACGAAAGTTCGATGCACTCGATCCTGAGAGAGCATTTGTCGAGTTCTGTAGAAGTCGTAAGAGCAGAAATGAAAATGGGGTTCCAAATATTGCCGCACGATTTACTTATTAATTAAAGCTAACCTAACACCGGAGAGTCGTCTATGCAGCTAGTGGTTTGGAGTGCGTGAGCATCACCAGTTCTGCCAGCTAAACTGGAAAAGCTCTGATGGTGATAGGCGGCATTGTAAGGCATATTACTAAGCAAGGAAACACAACCTTAATTTACTATTCAATCTATTGACTTCTTAATTTTTTTTAATAATAATCTTATAATAATTAAACTGACACCTTAAAAAAAGGAAGGACCACAAAACACTATTAAGTATTATGGGTTAATGCTGATAATACCGAGACCAATTCTATTGGTAAACCCAGCACTGTATGTTTTATAAGTATAACTTCTAAGCACTACTATCCGAAGTGACCACTTGGGTTTACTTAAGATTAATACATATATGTAAACCGGAAAGTATGAATTAGTAACCGCACCACTAATTAATGCAATAATAATAACATTATGAGTCAATAATGAAAGTGACAATAATTATATCAATCGACAAGAAAAAAAATAATAATAAATTTAATTAGAGCTACGGCCAACAATGATAAGATTATAAAAATAATATGAATGGTACCACTTGAAGGTCTGCTGCTGAAACGGCTGCAAGCTCAATAGTAAAGGTGAAAATCACCTGCTCGAGAGTGAGTGTCCCCTGCCCAAAAAGGTGAAAGTGAGCCCGAAGGTGAAACCCTGTAGTTGGATGCGGTAGTAAAATCCGTTCGTGAAAACCCGATTGTGAAACCTTGTAATGGCTTCTGAATCTGGACCCTGTAGTAAAACCCTGTTTAAAGAAAAAAAACATCACTTCAGAAAAAATGGTAGTGCCAAGAGTAATGATCGAAATGAAGAATTAGTCGATACCAGGAATACCTCTCAGATAACAAACGAGAACTAGGTTTTGTAGAACGACTGACGAAGCAACAACTAATGAGCTAAAATAAATTTGTTCAATAAATAATAGGAAAAATTCCTAAATAAATCTGTAAAAATTCCAATCGACAGCAACAATTAAGTGAAGAGATCCCATTACCAATATTCAAGGCTACCAATCGAATATTACAAAACTTATATCATGCAACTTGAAAAGATAAATATGATGTAGAAACCCCAGATATCAAAGCCCGCAGCTGTTGGTAAGATTGCGGAACTACAAAAAAACCTTAAAATCCCCTAAAACATAAGAAAGGAAAACAAACATTGACGTTTGGGAGAAAATTAAAGAACATATGGGAAAAATGTGAAGGGTACACCGTAAATCCCTAGAGCACTATAAGAAGAAACGCAATGAGCAATCTATGCCGGAATCAACAAGTCCTAGTTTATTACTATTGAAGAGAAAATAAAATGCAATAACTAACTATTATTTTCGAATTAGCAGGTAAATAATAAAGCAGCAGCAGTATCTCAAAGCAAATTAGTGACCCTAACAAGACAAAGCCATATCAGCCTGAGATTAGAAGTAAAATATTCATATCGAAAGTATTATATGAATTTGACCGATCTAACGAGGATCAAATGTAGGTTATTAACTCAGTTCTTAAATACTGAACTGCAAACTGCAAGTAAACATTATTATTAAAATATAAATAAGCAACGTTAAACTAATAACACAATATCTTATTTTAGCTCTTTAATGAAACCTAAGCGAGCCAATAGATTATCCACCAAAATAAATGTAGTCACAAAGTGCTCAAGGACATCATAAGAAAAATAATGATCAGAATAGCTACTTACGGCCACAACAGTGTTATAAAAGCTAATACATATTCATCATCATCATCATCATCATCATCATCATCATCAAACAGCCTCTTTTAACGCCCATTGTTGAACATATGCCTGCTCTAAAATTTTACAGTTTTCTCTGTTTTGAGCAGTTGCGATCCAATTTGATCAGATCCTTTTTAGGTCGTCTGTCCAGCGAGTGGGGGGTCTTCCTGTGCTTCGTTTGTCGGCACTTGGTCTCCACTCAATGAGTTTTTTGTCCATCTTTCGTTCTCAAATCTTGCGACGTGGCCTGCCTATTTCCATTTTTGTTTTGCGATACCTTCTACGATATCGTCCACCCCAGTTCTTTTGTGGATCACATTAGTAGTTACTCGGTTTTTTAAACTCAATCCAAGCATGGATCTTTCCATTCGTCTCTGTGTTACTCTCAATTTTTCTGCAGATGTTTTGGTGAGAGTCAATGTTTCAGCACCATAGGTCAAGACTGGGCGGACACACTGGTTGAATGCTTTTCGTTTCACGGATATTGGAATCTCAGCCCTAAACACATCCCTTATTTTCCTGAATACTGCCCATCGCAAGGTATATTCTTCTCGTCAATTGGCTTGTTTGATTATCACTGTGAATTCTCATCTCATGACTCAGGTATATGTACTTGTCCACTATTTCGATGTTTTTATTGCCTATCTGTATTTGTTCACTAGGAACCATTTTTGACATCATTATGGTTTTGAAGAAGTTCATCTTTAGGCCTACTTCTTGCCTTGAAATTTGAAGTTCTTGAAGCATTTCTTTAACTTCGCCCAGACTGTCTGTTATTAGGACAATATCATCTGCGAAGCGAAGATTATTAAGACTTTCCCCATCGATGTTTACTCCTTTACGCTCCAAGGCAGTTTCTTAAAGGCGTGTTCGAGAACTGTGATGTACAGCTTGAGTGACATAGTGTCACCCTGTCGGATTCCGATTTTGATTTTAATTTTACTGGTGGTGGAGTGAAGATTTACGGTGGTCGTTGCGTTTCCGTATATATTTTTAATAATTTCGCAATATCGGTGGTCGACTCTACTTTCTTGTAGTGATCTCAAGATTGCAGGAAGCTCCACGGTGTCGAACGCTTTTTGGAAGTCTCCAAACACCAGGACGGTTGTATTCATTACTCTTTTGTATGAGGGTTTTAACACACTGAAGGTGATCGCTGGTGCCGAACCCAGAGCGGAAAGCAGTCTGTTGCCGGGACTGGTAAAAATCCAATTTAGCTCCTATTGGATTTATTATTATGCGAGTATATAATTTGTACAGTTGATTGATACATATTATGTATTGATAATCGTATGCATAACAATTAATTAATATGAATAAACGCTGCAACTGAAAGTCCACTAAACTTATCGACAACAAATCACATAAATGAATTTATAATTAATTAACCAAAGGGGTTAAAACTCAAGTTTAAGAAACAGTTCTATTGACATTAAGGCATCAAGTTCAAGGCATCCTTAGCAGCAACAAACATTCTAATTTTTTTTTGTTTTTTTGCAATGAAAGGATGCATCCACCATTTCCTTTTCTTGGACTTATCTATTTCGTATTCGCATCGTCGCGTCGTCTTCACTGGTGACATTGTTTACTGAACTGAATGTAGAAAACACGTTCCTTTGTAGGACAACTTCATGTCGCCTGCTTGCGTCATGTCGACATTGTGTCGATGTCGCGTCGCTCGCCTCGCTGCTGTTGCGCAGCTTTGATGAGACAGGGGTCTTATTACTCAACGACTTATCCACTTTTCATATCATCCCGATTTGAGTCAAATAGCGGCACTAAAAGTTCGTTCCCCGTACGAATACCAGACTTGCGCCTTTTTAATTCGCTTAATTCTTTTCTGAAACATTTTATTGTTCGTTTATTATAACAATTTTATTAATAATATCGGAAGAACTAGAGTTCGAATTCAAACTGTCACTATTCTTTTCTGAGGACGAGGATCAATGTTCTCGACGGTGACGTTTTTTAACCTTTTCGCTTGCAACTATTTTTTATTTAAATTTTTTCATGACAATTTTTAACTATATCGACAAATGGCTAAAATTTAATGATATCCCATTTTACCAAAAATTGTTGTTAAAAATTTTTTGACGTAATTCCATTAATAAGACAAAATCGCATATTGTGTGGTATTTAATTGTGACACTGTATACTACGTATATTTATTCTAGAACAACATTCATCGATTCAGCGTCAACAACTATTTCAACCAATGCTCACATATTAGGTTCCTTGTCGTAATGTGATTGGATTTTTAAAGGTTTACGTCAATGACCTATAGAGAATTAATTAGAAAAAAACATTATTCATTCAGCCAGAGGCATCCAGTGGATTTTCGATAAAGTGCCTCTTTAAATAGGTCAGCCCAGCACTCCTCAGTTTGTCTTGTTTTTTTTTTATGGATAGGCGGGAGTTTATGTAAATAAAGTGTTCGTCACAATAATAAAACAGAATATGTTTTAGGGTAGATGGGATCAGCTTACATATTTGCCTATTTTTATTCATCCAATTTTGGAACATGTCAAGATTTCATATAGGAGAAAGGGGAATCGTTAATGCATGTGCTAAATGAATTACCTAGTTGGTGGTATGTGTTACCTACCTATAATTATTACATTTATGTTCATATTTATTTACTGTGAGCAATATAATGTAACAGTCTGATTTTACCACTATAAAAGATTATAAATTTTATTTTATATGCTGTATTTTGCAACAAAAGATTCTATAGTTTGTGGTAAGAATTATTGAGCGGTTAAGTCATAATAAAAAAATTTATTTGATTTGTTGTCAATAAGTTTAGTGGACTTGCAGTTGCAGCGTTTATTCATATTAATTAATTATACATACGATTATTAATACATAATATGTAAGAGCTCTTATAACACTATTGAGGCTGTATGTGACTATTCTGATCATCCCTTTTCTTATGTTGTCCTCCAGCACTTTGTGACTGTATTTATTTTAGTGAATAATCTATTGGCTGGCTTAGGTTCATCAAAACATTAAGATAAGAATTAATACAGAGTTTTATCCACAATACCGAAACAGAATTTTTGCACGCGACGCGCGTTTCGCTAACCATGTTAGCATCATCAGGAGATGATTAAAACTAAAATTAAAATCTACCTAACTCTCTTTTATACTACTGTTTGCTTAATCAAGCGGAACTGAAAAGAACCAATCCTGGAATCCTGCTAGATATCAAGTAACTTGATATTGTAGGCAATATAGAAAGCTCTATTCAACATCTTCCTGACTCTACTAAAGGATTTGTTAGAGAAGCATGCAGAAATCAGATCTCAAAAAATGAAATTAATAATAATGTTAACTCTCGACCTGGAAAAGGAAAAGGTTTAGTCAATAGATTGAAGGAGAAAGATGTTTTCTACCTAAAAGCTGACAAAATAATAAGGTTGTTATATTTGAAAAAAGCGAATATTTTCAACGGGTTGATAATTTAATCGAATCCGGGCCCTATAACAGAATCTCAAGGCTTCCAATATCTAAGATGGTAACACAAGTTAAAAACACTTTGAAGAAATGTAGCAACCTTATTTCTGATCAAATTAGATACAAATTATCTGTGAGTAATCCTACTATGCCGAAACTATATTGTCTTCCCAAGATTCATAAACCTGGGAAGGCAATGCGTCCCATAGTCTCGGCAATAGGATCGCCAACTTATAATATATCCAAGTGGCTAGCAAACCAGTTTGAAAATTTCCCTATAAAACAACACAATTCGGGCGTACTAAATTCCTTAGATTTCATAAACAAAATTAAAGATACGATTCTTAATGAAGGTGAAATTTTAATCTCGTTTGATGTTAGCTCATTGTTCCCTAGTGTACCAATCCCACAGACCTTGCAATACCTTGGTGAATTACTTGAGATGAATAGTTTTGATAACGAAATCAAACAAGAATATTTAACTTTAACCAAACTTTGCATGAATCAAAATTATTTTCAATATAAAAATAACTATTACCAACAACTTGAAGGCACGGGAATAGGCAATTGTATATCGTCATTCTTAGCTAACCTTTTCCCGAGTAAATTTGAAAATTAAATCAGCCAGGAGTTCGAATATTTTCCAAGCGTATGGTATAGGTATGTGGATGACATTTTCGCGATTTTCGACACAAAAACCGCTAATATTGAAGATTTTGTAACAAAACAGAATAACCTTTCCCCACCATTAAATTTACTTATGAAGTCGAGAACAATTGCCAGCTACTATTCTTGGATACTTTAGTGATTAGGAACGATCTTAACACATTTGATATTTACAGTCAAAATACTGCCACTAATCGATATATTCCTAATGATTCCTTCCACTGCAACCAATATTAAATTGCCAGCATCCATTTTTAGTACACCGTTTGGTTAAGTTTCCTCTTAGCAGAGAAAGATTTTAATAATGAAAAGTGATCAATTAGGACTCCTATGCGAATCGCTGTTCGAATAGGACCTGTTGGTGTTCCGGGTGAAAGAGCACTGCGAGATTTAATAAATTGAACAAACGCGGACTTCTAGTAATAGAACTGACCTATCTTTCTAGCCGTAACGTAGTTATAGGCTAGAAAGCACCCTTTAGTGGTTATTTTCTTTGTTGCGGGGACACTGCCCCGATTTACTCTTAAATGGACGGGGATGAAGATACTTTATCCCAGATGTCCGTCGACTCTGATGCCGACATGCCACTGAATAAAGAGATAGCCCATAGGATAATCTCTAAACTAGAGATTAATGCTAGCATCTGCAAAGAATGTCCACATCTCTTGCAATGCAAATCCTAGGAGCTGCAACCGAGCACAGAGAGGTTAAAACCGCTGTAATGAGAGTGAGAGTTCATTTCAGCGAAAGGCATGCACAATTGAATAATAAAAGAGCGGCAAAAGCCAAGATAGATACAGGCAGAAGGAAGAAAGATCCCATAAACGACAGCAAATATAGCAATAGCTCGTCGGAAAGCCAAACAACCAAAAAACAAAAACTTGCGGAAAAAGAAGTAGGACAAAAACAGGCGCAAACAGTAGGCCGAAAGAAGCAGAGCGACCTAACTCCAGCGGCGAAGCTCCGCCCCCCTTAAAAGATCCGCCCATACCTCTGTCGGATCCTGCTCCCCTGATTGATGCTAATGAACAAACGGCATTCAAAGTGCCTTTCAAAACAATTCCATTTCGAAAAAACTTTCGAATTGTGAACCTGGACTTCGGGGCACCCACCCAAATACCGACGTCTAATAAATTTCAACCCCTGTCAGACACAGAGGTGGAAGAAACCAGCAGCATTGCGTCGTCTGTCCCAGCCAAACGACAAATCCTGACTAAAACTAAGCCGAAAGCTAAACCGAAAGCCCAGACGAAGACCAAAACTACCCAACCACCCCCCTGTACTCAAAGGGAGGACAGCGGACCATAATTCGCTAAGAAGCGACCTACGAACGATGCAAATCGAGAAATACGACCTGAATTACACTCGTAATTCTGTAATCATGTATTGTCAGCTAGATAAGGACTGGGGCACGCTAAAAAGGCACTTAGAGCGCGAAAATACGGAATACCATTCGTATACCCAACAAACCCATAAGTCTCACGCTTATGTCCTTAGAGGACTTGATGGCAACGTAACGCAGGAAGATATCAAAACGGCTATCCTAGACGAACATGAATTAAGCGTAAAATCCGTTTACGAAATGAAGAAAACGCTCAGACCAGTGTACTTAGTAGTGCTTGATGCAAATGTAACGCTCAAGCACCTAAATCAAAAAGTTAAGACCCTACTAAATGTCAGGATCTCATGGTAAAATAGACGCAACGTTAAACCACTTATGCAGTGCAAGAGATTCCAGGCATATGGGCATGCAGCGACTTATTGCAAGTGACAGGTTTCGTGCTCCGAATGCGCAGGGAGGCACGAAATCACAAACTGCAATGCCGACTTTGAAAAGTGTGCAAATTGTGGGGCAGAGCACCGCTCGATCAATATAGAATGCCCTGTATATCTCTTCAAACTTGAGCAACTGAAACCCACCCAAAAAAATAGACAGCAACAACAGCAGTATAAACCAGCACCGCCGCCAGCAAGGTCCGCCTGGCAAAATAAGCAAAATGACGCCACCGAGAACGAGAGAAAGTTCAACCGAAGCTTTCCACCGCTCAAGCCCACTCAACGAACCGGAGGAAGACCGAAAATAGAAACAAATACACGACAGGTTAGTGGCAATAGCGGTAGAATGTCAACGCAAAATGTAGCTAAACATAATGCTCGAAATAAACCTCCCGAAATTAATATCACGAATAAATTAAATTCTCTCCAAAATATTGTCGATTGAATAAATAATTTGGTTAACCTTGATCAACGTATTTTATGTCTGGAAGATTATACATTGACGCTTGAAGCCTGCAGGGGCAACCGTATGGAAATACTTCAGGCGTCGATGCGTTTCTTCACAAAAGGAATGAGTAAATATTCATTTTAAATGTATATTAAAGTAGTTAGTTGGAATTGTAATGGTTTGCGGTCCAAGCTCATTGAATTTAAGCACTTTCTTTATCATACCAATGCAAGCATAATACTTTTAAATGAAACGAACATCGAGCCGGATTTCGTGCTGAAATTCGCACGATGAAAGGGACGCCCACTACGAGGCGGAGGCGTGGCCTGTCTTATCCGTAGACCCCTAGTATATAAGAAAATAGTAAACATCCGCTCCCGCATTGAGCATGTGGCCATCAAGCTGGCAAGTGGCCTACGGGTAATCGGCGGGTACGCGCCTTCAACTATCAGAAGAAGACTTTCTCAATCTCCTTCCTGTGAATAAGCGGACCATCCTGTTGGGGAACTTGAATGCCCTGCGCGTCGAATGGGGCGGCAGAACCAACAGGAAGGGTCGCTTATTATACGGGATTTCACCGCACTCCTAATCCTACCCACTACGCGGCAAACTATCTTACCACCTCGTTCTTGGATGTCGCAGTTTCGCGAAGAGTGACCAACTACTCTCAGCTTCGTGAGCTGAACATTTTGAACTCGGATCACCGGCCACAAGGTCATACTTAAGCACAAGAAACAAGCTTATAATATATAGGGCTATCATTCGCCCTGCTTTAGTATACGGAGCCCCAGTATGGTGCTCTGCGTCTAAAACACATATCAAAAAGCTTCAAACTATACAAAACAGATATCTGCGATCGGCGCTTCCACTGACGGTCTTCGATCGTGTCCGAATCGAAGACTTGCATGCGATAACAAAAATCGAATACATATCGACCAGTTCATCGAAAGAACATCAAGCAAATTCTTCGAGTTCGGCATAAGAGGATCGCCGCTGACAGCGCGGATTGCAGATGCGAGATATAATCCGCAGAGTACCATACGATATGGGCCCATTTAAAAGAATACGCTTCTATTCTATAAAGAACTAGAGCCACCGTGAATAATTAAGACCATCAAAAATTGTAAATATAATGTATATGCAGTAGACATTTGATATAAAAACTAACCAAAAGGCCTTTTGCAGCAAAACATTACATGAAAAAAGACACATCGAACAGGAGCACAGAAGTGCAGAAACCGACTATACCTAGCGAGATGACTCGTTCTAAGACAGGCCCCACCCACCTTTGTTCGGACAAGGGGGGCGAGGCTTGTTAAGGGACTAGAGTCTGCTATAAAACGAGTACCCCAGCCCAGCCGAATCGCGACAGTATAAACGCAACTATCGAAACACAATGTCCGTCAATGAACTTGGCTTGCGTGACATGAAAATTCCGACCCTTGAACTGGAAGTAAATTGATTACTTCCAAATTATTTTATATATGTGTAAATACATGTAAAAATCCATTCTTTGTACATATTAATGTTAGTATTGTCCAACGAGAAGCAGGGTTTTTCATGCTTTCCCTGCCAAACACACAAAACCACTTCTTAAACAACGTACACTTCTAACATGCCACTTGGCAAACAAAACTAGAGCACGCTTGAGAGGCTTTGAGCCTAAGTAATCTGACAATTCAAACCGAATTGCCGCTGACAATCGCTAATACAGGGCCGACACCAGCCCCCTGCGAACGCAGGTGTTTGTAACGCTTGTGTTGTGGTAGTTTATACAGTGTTATAGACTGAATACAACCGCTTTCAAACTAAATAGTCTAGGTCTACAAAAACATGTAATTTGGAAAATAAATCTTATTAGATTAGATTAGGAAACAATTAGGAATATAGCGAAAGTTAATGGTTTTAATACTAACTTAATAAATAAGCTAATTAATAGGCATCTGTTTCGAAAGACCATTCGTGATTGATTCCACTTCTTTCGCCAATCAGGATGAAAATACAACATACATTTGGATATCGTATAATCCTTAGTATACTAGACGACTCCAGACAGTTTTTAAGGAAGTAGGTTTAAAATTAGTATGCCAGACTCATTAACATTAAGAAATTATTAGGTGGTTCAAAGGATAAAATTGAAATATTAGAAAGAAGTCGAATATATGAAATTGAATGTATCGATTGTAACCAAAAATATGTTGGGCAAACTAGAAGATCTATACAAAGGAGATTCAAAGAACATATAGCTCATTTAAAGTATGGTAGAGCAGAAAAATCAAGTGTTGCCGAGCATGCTATTGATAATAATCATAGAATAAAAATTAAAAATTTAAAATTAATTCATAATATAACTGATAGGAGATTATTAGACGCATATGAAAGTATGGAATTTATTAAATGTAAGAATAGTTTAAATAGAGATAGAGGGCCTATTCCGTATAGTCCATTGTATTGGTTGATCAAGCGTGACTAGGGGGATTCCAGGATTCGTTCTTTTTAGTTCCGCTTGATTAAGCAAACAGTAGTATAAAAGAGAGTTAGGTAGATTTTAATTTTAGTTTTAATAATCTCCTGATGATGTTAACATGGTTAGCGAAACGCCCGTCGAGTGCAAAAATTCTGTTTCGGTATTGTGGATAAAACTCTATTTTAGTGCATGTTGCCGAATGTTCCAAATCCCAAGGTAGTTAAAATAAGAATAATTGTGACATTACTTTAACTTTGCTGGTTTATATTACATTAATTATTATTACTTGCAGTTCTGTATGTAAGAACTTAGTTAATAACCTATCTTTGATCCTCTTTAAATCGGTCAAATTCATATACTACTTTGGTTTGAATATTTCACGTGTAATCTCAGGCTGATATGGCTTTAACTTGTTGGAGTAATTGAAATAGAAAATAAATAGAATATGACGTCATACGTGCACCACTGCGGTTTTTTTTCATGATGGTAATTGACATAAAAGTCAATTCAATAGTTCTCTGCGAATGCGAAATGCATAAAAATACGAATCCGTAAATCACTGACGATTAATATACCTACTATTGGTGCAGCAGAAATAATAATACTTCCTTGACAATAAGAAGCGAATTTTATTTTATTATTTCTATCTCAATTTGGCAAGGCTGCCGCAATCACAAGTCACTCAAAGGTCATAATCTTTGCAAGCCATAACCTCAAAGGTTATGATTTGCTTCAGAAATTTTTCGGCGATTCGGCGTTTACATGTTTAGTTGTTAAAACAACATTTCTGATGCAAGTCATAATCTTTGAGGTTATGGCTTGCAAAGGTTTTGAGTGACTTGTAATTGCGGCAGCCTTGCCAAATTATGATAGAAATATGTGACGAATTTTGACTTGCAGAACTCAAGAATATAAACGTATTAAATATAATATTATTACATTATTTATCTTTTAAAATTCGCTTCTTATTGGCAAGGATATATTATTATTTCTGCTGCACTAAAAGTAAGTATATTAATCGAAATAAAATATAGTTTAAAATTAAGCGAATGATATTAAAAATGATATAAGACAAGTAAACAATAATAACGTAAAATTAACTGTAAAAATATTATGCTGTAATTTAAATTAAATTTTAATGTTAGTATTTTATTTAGTGCTTGTATTGTAGTTCCAAGATTAAAATATACATTTATTTGAGTAATAAAAATAAATCGATACTGCAAATATGTATCTACATGCATGCTATAGTTGAATGTTGATGGATGTGTTTAAATGTATATAAGTATTTCTCGATTAGGAAACTAATTTCCTGACATCAAGGAGTTGCCTAGATATTGTTGGAGTTATCTAGATGCTCTTGGAAAATATCTGAAATGTGTGGTGGATTCTTAAAGAGGTGATCAGTTACAGGATAAGTTACATGGATAAAGTAAGGCGTAACTGAATTATTTATTAATTTGCAATGCTTTTTCTTTTCTTCTAATTGGCGCAAAACCTTCACCTCAGCTTAGGAGAGACCGAGAGTGAATAATACAAAATAGAAAAAGTTAAAATTGTAATTGAGTGAATTTACGAGTATAGATGCGTAAGCTAGAACGAGTCGTCATCAAAGCGTACAAATAGGTCCTAGCTCTAATGCCGGAGAGTAGGAGTGGATTAATTTATAGGTAAAGCGCCACAAACTTGTAGACGTCGCGTCGCAAGCTAGAAATACCCCAAAGTTGAAATATCGTATTCGTTTTAGCCTAAGCCTCGCAACCACCAAAAGTACAGTACTTAAATAAATTCAAAATTAAGTTGATTTGAATGCCCGAATTTAATCTGTGCCAACAATTGAAAAATAAAATGAACAACCAAGTATTAATTCAATTATGAAAGGCAGTATTAATATTGAAAAGAAGCAAAAAAAATTGTAGCAGTTATGGTAAGTGAATTGAACCAAAACGTTTTAAACATAGAGCGCAAATAAACTAAATCAACTGTACTTACTGTCTCTGCTTTTTTCTCTCTTCCCTTCTCTTCCGGAGCACAAGTAGGCAGTTAGGTAATCGAATACTTAAATAATACAGGTAAATTCAGTAAATAGAAAGTTGGTTTATTACTTAATAAATCCAGTAGAAAAAAGAAAAATATGGTGATGATTTTTCCAGTTAAATGGAAAAGAGAGTGTACTGTAGACAACAGTAGTGTGTCCAGTACTCTATACCTCTTTCGCTTAATAATACGACTAGTATTGACCATTATTCTAAAAGTCAGAAATTTTACTGATTTACTTGATAGATAAGAGAAAAAATCATAATTATTAATCAAATTATTCCGCTCAAATAAAAGCCCAATATGATTACTTGATAGATAAGGGAAAAAAACTTCAAATATTAATTAAGTTACTACTCACTCAAATACTCGATGTGATTACCTTATGGTGGCTAAACGAGGTTCAAAGAGAAATGTTGCGCAATATAACCAGCATTAGAAACAAGCAAGCTAACTAAAAATGTAAATTTACGTTCTTTCTTTCAAAGATCACCAAGTTCAAGTAACATAAATAAAATACCATCATTCATTTATTTATTAAGGCGCGCAAACCATGATTTGTCGTGACAATGCCGCTTTACAAACTACTTATATGTTTGTCGCTAAAACTAGGTACGCCAATAATAAATGATGCTTTGAGCAGCTAAATAAATATCAACTCAGAAGATTCTGACCATAAAGGCACTCTTCTTAGAGGTTTGAAAACTAGATCAAGGAAAAAAACACATACAACGCTAAATCTACAGAAAAAAGCGAGTGCTCGCTAATAAAGGTACCTAAATAAATCGATGTCCAGGGAAAGTAATCACGTAGCTTGTCGCGACTGTGCAGGGAATTTCATAAAATTGTACCCGATTTATTTTCAAGGATTGCTATTCGACTAAATCGTTGGAACGCTCAGGCACACCGTGGATGGACGAGAAGGCCTCCGTAAAGAATTAAGACGCAATTAAAATCTAATCACGTGGCGTCCCACTAACTCACCTAATTAAAGCAACATTAAATCATAGTTACGGAGTGAGTTCCAGGCACTAACCAACAACTACAACAACAGATTCACGACAATAGCGCTTCATTCTGAAATCTGTGCGATATTGAATTGCAGTCAGACAACCGCAATCCACTTTCAACACTTCATTCACCGGGCGGTAGAGGTCATTACACGTATAAATAATCTCACTTGGATCGACATAAGGAACATCACCGATTCTTGACAAAGTAAAGTAAGTGGTTCACCATTTAGTCAAAATTTTAATCCAAAAGGACTTCCTAAAGTAATGTAATAAAGCGCTTTCGGCCTAAGCCATCATCAGTGTTACCTGGAAAGTAAGTAAAAGAACCACTCATTAGTGAGCTACTGTAGAATTTTTAGGTAAAGAAAATGATACAATTGACATCGTTATGTTTAGATACTAATTTTGTTAAGATTTGAAAGGGGTTAATTAAGAGTTTAAAGGAAAAATGAAGATTTTTTTGATTTTTTTAATGAGTACTATTTAAAAAAATCACACGCTTAATTAACCCCTTCCAAATCTTAACAAATTTAGTATCTAAACATAACGATGTCAATTATTGTATCATTTTCTTTACCTAAAAATTCTACAATAGTCTCTGACGTTCCACTAATGGGTGGTTCTTTTACTTACTCTCCAGGTAAAACTGATGATGGCTTAGGCCGAAAGCGCTCTGTTACGCTAGTTTAGGAAGTCGTTTTGGATTAGAATTTTGCATGGAATACAAAGAGTATTTCATTTATTATGTTTCTTACTGCACACAACTTTTACTCTACATTTATTTTTGGTAAAATGTAAATAAAAAAATCCATATGTAGTAGTATAACGTATGTATGTTGGTATATGTACAGCTATCTATGCATCATAATTAAGATTATAATTGAAATTAAAAACTAATCTCTCGATGAACGTAGTAATTAAAGATAAATAATGAACACCTCCGAAAGAAAATGCATTTATTTTCTATGTTTGTGTTCTAATTGTGGTGTGATTAATAATTATGAAAAACCCAATTTAGACAGTGGAGAAACGGCTCACCAGGGGTTGATCTTGTATGTTTGCGTGGTTGTCGGCTGCGTTTAGAAATTCACTTAACTTACTTAACTTAGCACTAGTAGGAAGGGATTTAGAAAGAAAACACACAATTTCAAAAACAAACCTAATACAGCATCTCTATTTTTCAACTTGTAACATAAAGAATAATTGACTCAAAACCCTGATGACATATGCTAACCTAGCGTTGTAACGAAATAATTATTATCCTATACTACTCCAACCTAACTAAACTGAGGCTAACCTAAAATATTAATACTTAACTAAAGATTTACTCTTATACGACTTAGGATAACCCAAAAGACTTGCCGAATGTAACGGTATGACGTCAACATAGAGGACATAAGAACACAAAGACAAGGGCATACAGAAATAGATTCATTGAAGGAAAGATCCAGATTTGCACATTTTTAAAAGCGTTTTATTAGATATACATTCAATGAACAATCTTCAAAAACATCACTTTAAAATGAGAACAATATTCATGTACCTAATTGATTAGATATTATATGGATCAGTACCACAAATGCTTCCTTTCAATTATATAGTATATCACCATTTTATAATAAAATATTATAAAATGATATCACATATAAACTCAACAGAATTATTGGACATATACACAATTATTGTAACATATTTTTTTATATCAGTGGCACACACAT
>MU189396.1:1338-34560 GCA_016904865.1 Pissodes strobi | reverse complement strand
ATACACAATTATTGTAACATATTTTTTTATATCAGTGGCACACACATGAAAGGGAGATCCTATGGCGCTCTACGAGCGGTGTGTGCAAAGATGTTAATTGACATGGTTAAGTTGTGCTTTGGTGCGGCACCCCAGATGTGTGAGCAATATTCTAAGCACAATCTAATTTGCGCTTTGTCGAGCAAGAGGAGCTGCTGCGGTGCATACAGTTTTTTGTTGCGAAATAGCGCACCAAGCTTCTGGGAATCTGATTTTGGAATGTTAGCAACGTGGTCATGCCAGGACGTATTGCTGTTGACCGAGACACACAGTAGTCCGTTCGACGAGGACGAAGGAATAGTCGATCATGTCATAATGAAGTCAGGACCCGCCGTATTGGCCCTCTTGGTAAATGTGGCTGCTTAGGTTTTTGCTGCATTGAACTGGACAAAATTTCAGTCGCTCCAAGTTTGAACTTTCTCCAGGTCTTGATTAACTGCTGTAATCTGCTCCTGTCTCCGGTGATAAGTCTCAGTCGCTGGTAAAAGCTTTTCTGATTTAAATTGGGAGACAAGGGTACTGTCATCTGGAAAACTGTAAACAGGATTATTTCTTTCGGTCAGCAGGTCATTAATATAGATGAGGGACAGAGTTGGTGAAAGTATTGCGCCCTGAGGCACGCCCGCGTTAATGGTGATTGTGTGAGATGTGTCCATCAACTGCACTGAGGAAAATCTAGCTAATAGAGTATTTTTTTGGTTTAAAACGAATTACCACAAAGAAAAACATTTTTGTATTAAAATATTTTTGTAGCCGCTATAATACGGACATTTAAGGACAATTGAGGATACTTTTTTGAAATGTTATTTTAGCTATTAAATAATATTTTTCTGCAGCTATTTGATAGCCTTGCTACCGCAGAATTTTAAAAGAATATAATATTTAAAAAACATAATTTTCTAATGGCTAATCTGTTAATCCCTAAAAAATAAAATAAAATAAAATGTTAATTTCTTATTTTAGGTTTCTTTTTAGTAACTAAAACTTACATTATTATAGTTAACCATTTCAACCGCTTAAAATTCAGTGTTCTATTTATTTGGGATACATCACTATATTATATCTATCTTTGTCGTTGCCTTGAAACTGCTAGCTAAAAGAGAGATAGGTATCCAATTAAAATTTTGTTTTTATAGAAACCGATTATATAATGTGATGCAGGACGGCTATTACGTTTGCAAACAAGCATCAGACATCATTAGTTGCACGGAGGTCGCGGTATCACGATGTTTGTATGGCGGGCGGTCCTTCCCATTCCTCTTGTAGCTCATTTGGATTATTGGATTTGAGATGGGAATGCTCTTTGCTCGCGTTTCGGCATTGGATTTATGTGAATTACATCATGGATGCAAACCATTGTTGTGCGTACAAAGTGAAACTTCTGGAACGGGGTTTAATTGCATTTGTGGACAACTTTAAAGGTAAGTATATACGCCATTTTATTTCCTAACCGTTCGTTTTACTTTGCGACTATTTAAACTATCTAGAGCATAGGATGTCTTATTATGCTTAAGGTTTTGGCTTGGCGGGAATGCATTAGGTATAGGATTATAGTCCTTCCTCTTGGTATTGGCGAGCTAAAGATAACCCAAACTAATCTAACCTAAAATAAATCTTTTTATTGACTATTATAATTAATTCGACTATAGTTTAATGTAATATAATAGTTAACAAATTAAGATTAGGGTAGGTTAGTTTGTGTTAGCTTTACCTCACCAATACCAATAGGTATGAATGATTATACTTACATTTTGCCTGATACCTACATGCCAAAACATTAAATATAATCAGGCATCAGGCATCCTAGGTATGCTCTAAAGAGTCTGAACTTACGACGAACTAAAACAAACGGTTAAGAAACAAAATGGCGTACTCACCTTCAAAGGTGTCCACATATCAATTAGCAACTAAAAATAGCAATAGGCCCTTGACAGTCAAATAAAAAGTCAAATAAATAGAAGCCTAGCTATAATTAAAAAAAGAAGTTTAATTACAGAAAAACTATGTAATAGCGCCTAAATATATTTCCTTTAACCACTATCAAATAGCTGGCAACAGTAGCAATACTACCATTATTGGTTTTAAAAAGTAACTTTTTAGTTCTTAAAGAGTTCCTTTATTCTGATAAAAAAATATTTAAAAAAATCTACTAGCGGCTAAAAGGTGTTTCCAAAAAGAAGACACTATTTGCCACTATAAGGCATTTTTCTGGCGCCTATGTAATGCAGATATTTTTTTGTCGTTAATAGATTTCTATTAGCGGCTAATAGAGTTTTCTCTCAGTGTGCAACGTGCAGAGAGAACAAGACCGACAACGAAAGTAGAGAAGCGGAAGCATTTGCCATCAGCTGCGGGCTTACTCAACTTGTAGACGTACCAACTAGAATCTCGGAGAGGGGCGAATTCGCCGCCCTCCTGGATCTTTTTCTAACCACCAATCCTGACCAGTACACAATTACAGTTGGTCCGCCATTAGGTACTTCCAACCACAAACTTATTACAACAGTGTGTGAATTGCCACTCATACAGAAGGACCCACCATTGCCTCGCAAAATCTGGCATTAAAATTCTGCAAACTGGGACGATCTAAGGGAGTTCTACCTAGATTTTTCTTGGCTCGATGTCTGCCTTGGCACTGACGACCCGTCAGTCTGCTGCGGAGAGATCACGCAAGTAATCTCCTCAGGAATGAATGCATACATCCCAAATTCCATCAAGTTACCATCGAAAGGAGAGCCCTGGTTCGACAGAAGATGCGAAAGAGCTGTAGGTAGGAAACAGCAAGCCTACAAGTACTGGCAGCAAAATCAGACCGCTAAAAATCGCAATTATTTTGTCGAAGCGAGAAACGAATGCAAAGGTGTGATCGACGAAACTAAGGACAAACACTATCAAAGGATCAGGAATAAAGTTTTGCAATGTTCCAGTGGTTCTAGGAATTTTTGGCCGGTAGCAAAGGCAGAAAGTAACAACTTTAAAGAAACGTCTCTCCCACCTTTGACGGACGAACGTGGCATCACGGCGACTACAGCCAAGGAAAAAGCAAACATGCTCGCTAAAATGTTTTCATCGCACTCTACATTAGACGTCCCCCAAGGCAAGACTCTCCCCACCATATCGAACATCAACACTACCATGGCAGAAGTCAAGTTTCATCACCATGATATTCGCAAAATCCTTAAAGAACTAGATACGCAAAAGGCATCAGGACAGGGCGGAATACCTGCTATCGTGCTAAAGAACTCCGCCAATAAACTAACATCCGTTTCTTCCAGGCTTTTTTCTCTTTCCTACGGAAATGTTAGTTACCCATCCTCTTGGAAAGTCGCTCGAGTGCAACCTGTTCCAAAAAGGCAAGAAAACCACGCCCTCAACCTATCGCCCAATTGCCTTGCTTCCAATATTCTCCAAAGTCATGGAACGTGTAGTCAACCAGCAACTACTCAAGTACCTTGAGAACAACAGAATAATCAGCGATAATCAATACAGCTTTCGCAAAGAGAGATCGACCGGAGATATATTGGCCAATGTCAGTCATATATGGAGTAGGGCAATTGAAAACTACGGAGAGTCTCGAGCGATTCCGTTGGATATTTCAAAGGCATTCGACAGAGTTTGGCATGACGGACTACTCAACAAACTGCCGTCCTTCGGACTCCCAGCCTCTCTCTGTAGCTGGCTGGCCAGTTTCCTTAAGAACCGATCCCTACACGTGGCAGTCGATGGACACATCTCGGACACATTCACCATCAACGCGGGCTTGCCTCAGGGCGCAATACTTTCACCAACTTTGTTCCTCATCCATATTAATGATCTGCTGATCGAAATGAATAATCCTGTTTACAGTTTTGCAGATAACATTACCCTTCTCTCCCACTTTAGATCAGAAAAACCCTTACCAGCGACTGAGACTCATCACCGCAGACAGGAGCAGGTTACAGCTATTAATCAAGACCTGGAGAAAGTTCAAACTCGGGGCGACCGAAATTTGGTCCAGTTCAATGCAGCAAAGACTCAAGCAGCAACGATTACCAAGAGTCACATCCAAAAAATTATTTGTGTTTATTTTCTTCTATTTCAGAAGTAAACTGTAATTTTCTATGAAATTGATTAAAATGTTCTAATATGTTTTGTGATTTATCGCCCGGACTGACTGACTAAACATTTATTTTATATTGTACATTTTTAAAGTGTCCTACTTCATAGTTACATATTAAGTCATATACATTATTGTATTTAAGCTCGCTCTGAGCCACACAACCTTGCACATAACAGACCCTCATCCAAGGGTTGGCCGATGTTCTGGCCTTACGACTATGTTTGGTAACCTTCAAGATGGCTAGTATTCCTTGGGGAACATACCCCTTCAATAGCGCTTTCAGTGTTACACTTACGTTAGTACACGGTATCAGATTTACTGTATTTAAATTTGCTTGGTGGAAACGTGGAGAAAATTATGCAAAAACTCCACTTCACGTTTCTTTGGTTACTCTTTCATCCCTCATCATTCACTCGCTCATTCATTCTATATATACATTTAGCGGGTTTTGCAGCTATTGGCAGCACCCTGGTGAGGTGTATTATATCATGTAACTGTGAATCGTAATCCACAATTCGCTACAGGGTATAGGGAACACAGCGCACTGTTGCGTGCGTGGAATGACTGTATCTGAGCCGGGTTGCCCGTCTTATATGTGGAGGCGGCGGCCAGTGACTATATCCGGCCGGCTCCGCCCACTGCCACTTGTGGGCGGAGTCCGCCAGATATACCCGAGCTGGGCCACTGCTTGTAACTGGAGGCACGTTTCTGTGCTCCTAATACTTGATTCTGAGAAATGGAGGTTTAGGGTGGCTGAGGGGTGTTTTTGTCCCTCGGGAATATGTTATATGTATTTAGATGCTTTATTTACATATTTACAGTTAAATTTTTATCATTTTATGGCATTACATTATACAGATATATACAGTTATGTACAGGAATTATATGTTCTTCCCGGTTTATGGGGGCCTAGGTAAGAAATAGAGCGATGTGCCCTTATGGATTGGACCGTGGATTGAGCGGTGTCCTTGATCATATCGCTCATCGGCTATGTGGGCTGTTTCAGGTGAGCCGCGCACCCCTGTATCATAGAATTTGCATGCCAGGCGGTCTATGTGCTCCCGAATATATTCGATGCCCGCCCAGTCATGCAAATCCTGTATTCTAGTTCGCCATCTTGCTGAGAAGATGGCTTTCAAATGTCTGTTTTGTATAACCTGCACTGTGTTTAGAGGTCTTTTGGCAACAGAGCACCATACCGGTGCCCCGTATAGCAGGGTTGGTCTGGTTATGGCTTTATACAAGATTAGTTTATTCCCAGGACTAAGCGGGGAGTTACATCTTATTAGTGTTCCCAGTGTGTCGATTATGATTTTGTTTTTGACCTTGATATGCGCCATATGATCGCGGAATCTTAATCTTTTATCCAGAACTATGCCTAGATATTTTAACTTATCTTTGGCAGTTATTTCTGCATCCAGGATGCGCATTGGCTGCGCTTCGTTTTGTGTTCGCTTCCTGGTGAAGATTCCCAACTCTGTCTTCCCTGCGTTAATTCTGATTTCTCATAGTACTCTAGGATAGACTGCATATACCGGCTCAGATTTTCAACAGCGGTCTGCGCGTGAGGGGCACTAGTGTATATAATGGTATCGTCTGCATAGAAGGCTGCAGACGAGTCCGGGAGGGTAGGAAAGTCGGAGATGTAGTAGCTGAAAAGCTGCGGGGACAGTACCGTTCCTTGCGGGACACCGCACAAAAATGGCCTTGCCGAAGATACGGCATTTCCCACCTTAACCGAGAAGGTGCGTCCGGCAAGGTATGACCCGACTAGCGCTGCCAAGTGTAGCGGGTACTCATACTCCACGTAGAGCTTGTGCAGCAAACCGTCGTGCCACACCCTGTCGAAAGCTCTCTCAATGTCGAGGAGAAGCAGGGCTGTGCAATGCCGGTTATTGAAGCCGGTGAAAATGTCTTGTACGACTTTCGCAGCCAGCATGCAAGTATTATGCCCGCTGCGGAAGCCATACTGCTCCTTAGGGAGAATACCGAGCTTCTCGGCCGCCCCACTAAGCCTCGACAGTAAGAGCTTCTCGGTCACTTTTCCAAGCGTGTTAAGGAGGGAAATAGGTCGATATGACGTAGTCAGGGATGGATCTTTCCCTGGTTTAGGAAACAGTACTACCCTCGCTGTCTTCCAGGGGGATGGGAAGTGCTGTAGGCGAATTGTGGCGTTTACGATATGCATTAATTGTACAATGGTTTTTCTGGGAAGGTTTTTCAGGAGGAGGTAAGGAATATTATCAACTCCCGGAGCCTTGTTCTTCGGTAGGCGGCTCAGAACTTTTGAGATCTCTCCCGGTGTTACGCTCAATTTACGCATTACTAGGGGTGGGATTGGGTACGTTTGACCACTGAACAATCGAACTCCCTCCGTGATCTCCCTGTGCAATGGCTCGGTATCTGGGGCTGATCTATGAATCTCTTCGAGGGAATCCGCAAATGCCTCCGCCTTCTCCTGGTCTTCCAGGATATCACGGCCTCGACATTTTAATGCCGGGATTTGAGGGGGGGTTTTACGGATTCTTCTCGCGAGCTTCCATAGGCTCCCGTCCTCCGTGCCTAGTTCATTCACGAAGGTCATCCATTTTGCAGTTCTGTGCTCGCGTATGCGCACTTTTATTTGCTCTGTGATCTCACGCACCCGTTGTCCCTCGTTAGCGTTCCTAGTCCTTTGCCACCTACGTCGCAACCGATTTCGGAAGTTAATAAGGTCAAGGATTTCATCAGGAAGAGTTTCCACGTATGGTCTCTTCCTGACTACCGGACAGATTTCGTCACGGACGCGCTGGATATTTGTGGTTAGCATATCAACTTCGGTCTCTAATTCCCGGACAGTATCGATCTGCCGGGGGACAACTGTGACTTCGTTTAACCTCTCTCGGTACATCTTCCAGTCGACATTTTTGTATATAACTGTTGTTACATAGGCTATCGGCCGCCTGTTGGACCTTAATGCCTGCAGGCTTATGCCGACTGGTAAATGATCCGAGTTGAGGTTGTCTATCACCTTAAGTGGGCTTAGCCCAGTCATCCCTCGGGAAATCGCAATGTCCAGGTAAGAAGATCTATAGTTTTCCGCTGTGGGGTGGTAAGTTGGCGCGTTAGGTCTGTGATATAGGATATCCGGATTGTTTTCGATAAGCGAATATAGCGTTCTGCCCTTTTGGTCTGTCCTAGTGTCGCCAATTAGGAGTGATTTGTACCCTGGGGTTAAAAAGGCTTTAAAGTCTCTTTCTGTTAATAGCCGGTTCGGAGGAGCATATCCCCCCCCAATACACAGACCACCACTCAGCTCGAGGGCCACGTATTCAATGACTGTATTTATATGTGTACGTCTTTTATATGCGATCGATCTGTGTACTAGGCAGGCTACCCCCCCCGACCGTCCGGTCTATCCGCTCTTTCAACGCTATAATTACGAAATTTCAGTTTATATTCGCGGCTTAATTTCGTTTCGTTTAGGAAAACAATCTGGGGAGAGGATTTGTACAAGAAATTACGGAATTCCCCAAGCTTAAGCTTAAGGCCATTACAGTTCCATGACACGATATCATACATTTATAACAGTTTTTAATATATATACATTATTAATTTGAAATACAACTAAATGTTGTACTTCGCGAATTCTATTGTAAAAAATCTGATTGAACATTGCATTAATTGCTGCTTGTCGCCATTGCACGCTCTTAGCATTGACGCATATTCGTCTAAGGCGAAAAACAGCTCTTCCAGGTTTATGAGAGAATTAATTTCGTTTACTACATTCGCAAGTCTAGTAACACTGAAAGCGATATTATTAGAATTGCCATCTTGATGGTTACTTACATTTTTATCGCGTCTATTTTCCGCGGGTACAGGTTGAGTGGCTCTTGGCTTCAGAGTGTTGGGGAATTCCTTATCGTATCGGCTCCCGTCTGGTGGTTGGGTCGGTCTGTCTCGTACTCTTGCATTTCTACCCCGGCCTCCGTCTTCGCCTTCTTGCCTCCGCCAGGCCGGCTTGGCAGGCAAGGGAGCATCGGTATATTGGTTCTTCGCTTGTTTTGTCTGTTTTTCCGTGTTGTTTTTCATCTGATTTGATTTATAAAGGTATACAGGGCAATCTTGGCTAATTGCCCTGTGATCCCCTCCGCAGTTGGCACACTTTGGCGGCGTATCAGGATTACAAGCTGTAATTTCATGCGGGCCCGCACAGCGGCTACATTTAACGGCTTTTTTACAATATGTAGCCGAGTGCCCATGTGTCTGGCATCTTTTGCATTGCATAATGATCCGGTCGTTCTTTCTGTACTCCCAGGAGACCCTGATATTCATGAGTACCCGTACTTCCTTTTGCAGTCTCTTAAGTGTCACTGTGGAAGGTACGACTACTAAATACAATGGGTCACGAGTCTTCTTCATAAGGAATATGTTTTTGGTCTCTATATTAAAGGTGTCTGTCATCTCGTTCTTAATGTCGTTTAACGCTATGTCGCCATCCAGCCCTCTCAGTACATAGGCTCTAGTTTTGCTCTGCCTATCGGAGTATGAGTGATACTCGAGCTCACTATCGTCTAAGGCTTTCTTTACCGTAAGCCAGTCTCTTTCGGTTTCCGTATAAATCACGGTGGAATTCCGAGTGTATTTGATATTGTATTTGATGATTCTCATAGCTTTGAATTCTTCAATCAACTTGACATGATTGTTGAATTTCCCCTGCATTACAATCGGGGGCGGCGGTGGGGGCGGCTTAGCTGGGGGCGGTTGCTTGGGGTTGGTTGGTGCTTTCTTTTTAGGCGCTCTCTTTGTTGTCTTCCTTGTGCCAACTTGCGTCGAGGTCTCGCTGTTCGTTTCATCGTCTATGTCACTTAGGGGCTCAAACGAGTTGCTTAGGGGGATGGGGGGGGGGCCTCCCATGTCTAATTTTACTATCCTGACATTATTTTTCAGGGGTAGTGTCCTGTAGGGCACTTTAAAAGGCGTTTTGTCCTCATCGTGTATTAGGAGTGCAGAAGCGCTATCCTGCTCTTTAGCGTAGTCGCTCCGAAAACTCTCTTCAGTGTTTTTGCTTTGTTCGGCCGTTGTTATTACCGCTTTTTGCCCTGTTTTTTGTTTGTTGACATTTTCAGTGTTAACGTCTTCTGCCTCCATGGCCTCTACCGACTCTGGAGGAGTGTCGTTTTCAAGCCTTTTCCTCTTTGGGAGGTTGGCTCTTCCCGTGTCGATCTTTGACTTTACCTCCGGTTTTCTGTATGACTTGTAGCCATGTTTTTCTTTCAGGTGCTCCGACGCTACTTTTAGCGACCTGTTAATTTCATGTCCCGGTCGGTTTAGGGACGTTAGAGAGTCTATTTTCTCGGCGCAATCTTTGCATGCGTCTCTGTTGTTATAGAGAAATTGCCTGACCTTTCTCACATTAGCTATAAAGCGCTCCGGGTATTCTCTCTCTCTAAAATCGGTCGATTTGTAGGAGAGATTGCTCTCTTCGTCTGAATCGCCCATTCCCGGTTCAATCATCGGGGCTCCGTCCCCGATTTTAGTAGATGTGTACTATGTACACTTGCTATACAAAAAGTGTTAAAAACACTAGTGAAAAACCCAATTCGCACGCGAATCGCGATTTTTTAAAGTTCGCTTTGGTCTATCTCCTGCGGCCAAAAACAGTTCCTATACCTAGAACGGCTAAGTTAGGAGTCGCTAGTAAACAATCATCCACAAATCGTTTAAAAAACATCACATTAAAATTTTATTTTCTTATGACATCTTTTTCCAAAAAATCCATCACGGGTTTTTCAATAATTGTGGAAGAAACGGGAGTACTCATGGCACAACCATCTAGTTGTTTGTAAAACATATTTTTAGGACAAGCTCAACAGCTTCCACAAAATTATTCTTTGATAGCGTGGTGTGCTCTTTTATTTGTTCTCATTTCTTCGACAATAGACCTTTCACAAGATCGTAAGGAATATTTGTGTATAGCGACATTACGTCTAACGAAACAAGTTTGTAGTTTGCCGGAATATTAACGTTATCTCTCCATCTCCCAACTAGCCTTTATGGTGGCAGATACGTAACTGATACTATCAAAGCCACTACAAAGTGGGCGGTGACCATTGGCGGCTACGTCGTATATTCGTAGCTGCTAAGTAACTGCGACTAAAATGGAGAAAAATTTGAGTAGCCAGGTAGTGTCTTGGGTTCTTTTTGCCACTAAAAGACTTACTATGATGTGTTACTATAAAGTAGCCTACTGGTGAATGCGACTTATCTGTTTCGAAGCTGCCTAGTCGCGGGTTGAGCACCGACATGTTTAACATTCGTTAAACTGATAAACTTTATTCGCAAGCGCCGTCTTTAGGCAATTTCACACTTCATAAAAATAAATATCATGATGGAAAATAATTATAGAAGCCATTATTTTTTCTTTTGGTATTCACCATGTAATTTTAACGTCCTTTGTAGGTAAATTCCAAAAGGCAATCGACCTTACTGAATAAAATAGTGGGTTTATATGACAAAATTTTCGAGTACCTCTCAAAATATTTCAAATTATTATATTAGTAATAAAACAAAAAAAAATTGCTTGCGACTGGCGTGAAACGTTAAAATATTGGTCCACCGTCAAAAATAACAAAATAACTAAGCTCTAGTCTAGGTATATTTAGCTTGAAAACGCAAAATGTTTGAGCCATATGGCTGTTCGTCTGAAAACTCATGAAAATAATATGGCCGTTTAATCCGAAAAATACTTTATAGTTCCATATGCTTCCACAAAGTATAGGGAACAATAATATATTAGGCCAATCCTACCCATTTAGAACTGTAAAATATTCGGCTACTTTATAGTGACCTAGACAGGTAGCAGTAACCATTTTGTTACTTTCAATGCCACTATAAATTAGAAGTAACTTGGTGTCGTGGCCGCGACTACCCGTAACTTAAATTGTTACTATAAAGTAACAAAAACTTAATGGAGGCATTATGATGGCACTTGTTAGTGACCGCTAGTTTAAGAAGTTACTATAAAGTTTTTGACCTTTTATGGTATCATATCCGAAAATTCGGGTAGTTCCAGCCACTTCTTTAAATTACATGTTTGCCACTTGCAATCGAGGTATTTATTTTCCACTTTTATGATAGTTAGGCACTAACCGGCCACTCTCGAAATATACTTCAAAGTGACAATTCCTTATAGAGCAAAATTTTAAGTGGCAGAGTGGATCTACGAACTATACTTTAGAGGTAGTGACATTTTAAAAAGAACTGGGACCTGTATTTGCTAGTTGGGCTATGAATTGCCCCCGAATAAATGGACGACCGGCATTAGAAAACATGTTTGCTTTATAACTTTAACATGGATGGCGTAAAAAACAGACTACGCCACTGGATTCTAGGTAAAAATATATATAAGAATACATTTTAAGCTATCTAATAAGTTAAAAGATAACTGAGATACAAGGGGTGTATCAAGAGTGATAATTTTCTAATTCACCCGGTATCTTGAAAATCAAAAGGGCTATGACATTTTTGTGAACGACACAAGCAAGTAGTACAGTGTCACGAAAACCACAACTCTCTATCTTTAAAACTAAGTCAGGTACCACGTAAAAATGTCGAAAATGCACACCCAGTAGGGGAAATGTGCCCGAGTTGGCATATCGGACGAGTTGGTATAGCGGTATTTTCTCGGCTTCTTAAAAGTTTGCGGTGCAATTAACCTTCTCCTTCCGTTTATTCATCGTGTACAAGCTGGCAGATGTGTTCGTTATGTCCTCCGATAATAGACAAAGAGTTTAATTAATATTGTTTTTTTGAAGGTAAGAAATGTTTAATTTGCTCTTATAACTTGCTCAAAAACATAAACCTCCTGATATTTTTTAAAATTTTAACAAACGTAAAATCGATTTTGCAAACATAACCTTAAAGTACTATGGTACAACCATTGCTATATTGTATTGCAGTTGTGAGTAAATCGGTCTTGTTTTTAAAAAAGTGGTTTCGGGCGAGTTCACATATTATGGTTTCGGGCTAGTTGGCATAATATGCCAACTCGCCCTTACGTAACATAATTAACTATTTGGTTTACTGTTGCAGATTTAATTGAAAATGGTGGGAAAATACCAACGAAAAGGTAATCGTCTTCAATTGGACGAAGATGACATGAAAGCAGCAATAAGAGCTGGTAAATCTGGAAAAATGATCTGGTTGTTAGCATCCAAAACCTACAGTGTTCCATTGCACATTACGACGACGCTGTCAGGGAACGAATAAATTTAGTGTGGGAGCAGAAAAAAGCTATTTGGGCGGAAAAAGACCAACCTTTGATGATATTATGGAAAGCCACCTCGTTAACCACATTAAAATCATGGAAACCAGGTTCTTTGGAGTCACGACTTTAGAGGTACGCAAACGTGCAATCCAGAACAACATTAAACACTCGTTCAATTCTCAGAAGAAGATGGCGGGCTTCAATTGGTTAAAGGGATTTGCGAAACGCAATCCGACTCTTTCACTTAGGTTAACCGAGTCAACCTCTTCTTCCAGAGCACGTGCGTTTAACAGGGTACATATAGGAAAATATTTCGAACAATGGGAAAGAGCTTTGGAGCAAGTTAATTACAACCCGACAAAAATTTGGAATATGGTTGAAAGTGGCCATACTATGCAACCAAATGCAAAAAACAAGTGGGGGTATTAAGTAGGGCGGAATGTGGACAGCACTTAACAGTCGTTTGTGCAATGAATGCTTTCGGGTCTTACTTACCGCCGTGTTTTATATTTCCGTGCAAAAACATAAAAAAACGAACTAATGGACGATTCTCTTCCTGGTTCAATTGGCTTTGCTCAGGAGAACCGATGGACAACTTCCGAAATTTTTTTAAAGCGGCTTAAATTTTTTGATGAAAGTGTAAAACCAATAGAAACAGAAAAAGTGTTGCTGATACTAGATGGGCATATAAGCCACAAATCGTTAGAGGCCAAGATTTAGGCGAAAAGTAAATGTATTATCTTACTTTGTCTACTAACACACTGTACCCATAGCTACAACCATTAGATGTCACATTCTTTGGACCACTCTCGACTTACTACAATCAATAAATTATTAGCTGGTTAAAACATAATCTTGAAAGGTTGGTCACTCATTTTCAGGTAGGAAAGATTTTTAAGGCTGCCTACCAGAAAGCAGCTACTCGAACAATGCTGAAAAAGTTTTTTTGTCATACGCTCCCAAAAATAGCTATTTTACGGACTCATTCGAGTCCGTAAAATGCTTCTTTTTAGGCCTAGTCCCTAAAAGTCGTCATGACAACCTTTGCAGACTATTCAAAAATTCCTGAATATGTTCAAATGTCAAAAATTTCGAATGACATGACAAAATTGTCAAATAGTTGCTACGATATTAAATTCTAAGCTAACTTTGTCGTACATTATGATTTCAAAAATTATGGTAAATTTGCAAATTTAGGCGTTCTGAAGAATAATTCTGTATTAATTTTTATTTATACGCAAAAAGCGTATAAATAAAAATTAAATTTTGGGAGCGTATGACAAAAAATAGTGTTTGTCACATGTACCTAAATGAAGTTTTTCAGGGCTCATCTGCTATTCCGGACTCGGCTAATGCCTCGTCCGGAAACAGCAATGTTTCTTCCTGAAAAACTCCATTTTAGGTATTTTTAACAAAAATAATAATTTTTTAAACGGGTATACCCTTTTAACAGGTTCAGTGCCCACTGGGTCGGGGCAGTCTCTACCTAGAAGCCGACAGTTACATTTGGCATAAAATTACAAAATATGTTACCCTCACTTTAGTTTGAGCTTATTTGATAAGAATCTGTCAAACTGACAGCTTCTAACATCTGTCCAGTTAACGGGACACCGGTGTATTTTTGCAATATTTAATGCAGATACCGATGTCCAATTAACTGGACATCCTATTAACTTGATATCGTGATACTTTTCACTAATTTATTTTACGGCTCGATACCCAATTAACTAAGAAAAAAAGATGTTAAAAATTACAAGCAATTTACAACATTTTTACTATATAAACGAACATGTTAGTTCAAGGGCATTAGTCTTGCGATGGTATTTAATGTAAAATCCGAACAACCCCAGATATTTAAAATATTTTTTCGCAAATCTATGCCCAGGGCCCGTTCGAAGCCTAAAATACACTGTTGTAGACCGCCATTTAACGGTACGCATAATATTCTTATTCATATGGTGTCAAGTTAACTGGGCGCGGGGTCTAGTTAGAAACTCTTGCGTCCAGTATACTGGACGTGGGCACTGAACCTGTTAATAAAGATATATTTCCTGATTGGATTTTTGAGCCGGCGGAAACCACCAACTACAATCAGAATATTGAAGAACCAAAATATAACGAGAAAAGGCCAGAAGAAAAAAAAGAACCGAATATTAACGAGAAAACGACAGAAGAGGAATGCAATCTAGAGCAAAGAAATGAGAATTTTAATATAGAAGAATATTTCCCTCATGTATAGAAAATCCCATTAGAGGAGTGCAATTCTCGAAAAATTATAGCGATAATTGCACTGTAGAAACCGAAAGAGCACATCGATAATTGCATCGTACGTATCTATGGTAATTCCATTGTAAACTTACGATGACAGCGACAATTTATAAATAACGTCAAAGTCAAGTGAATATATATTATTAAAAATGTCTCGTTTCGGATTAAAAAAATCGTATTTTTGCGTCTCTTTGCTTTGTTTACAGTTATATGTACATTTTTGTATTAAAAAAAGAATAAAAATTCATTTTTTAAAACCATGTCCTTATTCGGGAAATATTCCCCCGAATTACACTCGTGCATCAAAATAACCAGATAATTTTGCATTCGAGCGTGTTGTCTTAGAAAAACTGCATTCGGTCATTTTCATATTTTGGTAAAAGAGCCCTCCACCTTCGGTGTCGGACTCTTTCTCCAAAATATGAAAATGAACTCATGCAGTTTTTAGACAACACGCTGTCATGCAAGATTATCGGTAATTTTGATGCACTTGTGCATTTACTTCCGATAATTCGCAGGTAGCCGGATCATCCGGCTTACAAAACAAAATATTGCAAAGTCCTACCCTCCCAAAGTTCACCTTTACCAAAAGTTACTAATATGAGCAAGAAAAGAAAACGCAACAGCCCTTAATACGGCGTCTTAAACACAACACCCGAAATAGAACTTTTGACAATGAAAACTGCAGACAAGAACGCTGAGTTACTTAGAAAGGAGGAAAAAAAATCAAATCTAGAGTTTTTCATGATACTGATCCCAAAATTAATCCTGCATCTAGAAAAACTGCTACAATTGCAAACAGTTTAATACCGATCAAGCAAGATAAATCAGAGATAGAGATCAGTGACGATGAAGATGATACTGTCTGCATCTTTTGCAATGGACTATTTTCTCGCTACAAACCAAATTAAAAATGGATTTGTTGCTTGTCTTGTAATAAATGGGCCCACTGCGAATGTGCAGGTTGCCACTTCAAAACAAAGCAGTATATATGTGAACTTTGATCAATAATATTTGTGATTTTTATATCTTTGGAATTTGTTAATTTTATTTTTAGGTATTAATAATTGTCCCTAACTCTGTATCAGTTAGGTGCCTAACTGTTTTATTGTTATTTTTTAGAGAATATTGTTTTTCATTTATGTATTTTTTTAATAAACCTTATTTGAAAGTTTAGTTTCATCTTATATTTAGGGTATTTACTTTAAGTAACTTGGTAATCCGGGCAAGATGGCATCCATGCCATCTTACCCGAAATATTCAGCCCGAGATAGCATATATACCGAGGTGATTTAAAAAAAAAATTTAATTAAAAAAACAAAACTAGGATTCTATTAATTTTTGTTACAGTTAGTCTAGGTATATTATCTTATCTAACTACCAAGTTTTAGCCCGTAAATCCCAAAAATAACTTAGAAATAAAATTAATTATAAAATGTAGGTATGCCAACTCGGGCACATTTCCCCTACTTTGCATTGGTAAAAAGCGACAAAGTCTAACGATGACAAAATTAGCAGCTGTGTTGATTTGTATTCAAGCATCTACAGGTATGCCCACGCTGAAGTTTCATAATTCAGATTATTTGCATTCTGATTTCCATCTCTAGATTAGTATGCAAATAGTAAGATAATATCAACACGCTCACTCTATTGCCACGTGCCGCTTCAGAACGAACTGTCAAACGAATCGCCCTGGTATAACTTCAGGTCCGGCGCCTAAAAAGCCGCCGGTTTTCAGCTGCCCGTGAGCGTCGTTTCCACGGTAACGCTCCCAGTTTCATCTGTTTAGTCGGACGAGATTTTCAACGCCGACTAGATCGTTTCGCGCCTTCGTTCGGAAAAGCTGCTCGCACGTCCGAAAACATACGGAACATTTCTCTGAATTTCCCTTCGACTTTTTGCATCGTATGTATGATTTTTTTTTAACAGGCATTTAATAGATGATAAACAGTATATATATGAACGGTTTGTTCTAGAACATTTCGAGTTTTGACGACGCATGTTACATGTGAGAACAACAAGTTGTTGTTTCTTGGGGCAAGTGTTGTATCTAAGGTAACTTAATGTTTGTAGCCTGTTTTTGTGTCATATCTCAATTTTTTTAATTTATGATTTCCTCTTTTGTTATTAAAATACGTATTATACATAAACAAACCTCGAAAAAGGAAAATTCATAAGATTTTTTATATATTATTTCTAAATAGAAAAAACACTTTACTTTGTTCTTGCCTCAGCATAAGTTATATGGTTTGAATACTTTCGTAACCTGTTGAATAATGGCAAATTCACTGCATAAGACAAAATGTTGCAATTAAATTGTTATGTATATTTGTAAGTTTAACAAGTAAGTCAAAAACATGAGTTAGCTGTAGTTGGATAGGTACAGATTCTTACACTTTTAAACGATATTCTTTAAAGTAAGTAATGATTTTGAATATACCGTAACCTAATAAGTCAGAGAAAAAGTTAGGCTACTTATGCGCTTTCGCTTTCTTAATTCAGAATGCCTATAAGAATGAGCTACTGATGATTTCACATTTTAATTTTTTTTTTGTAAAAAAGAGTTTAAGAAATATATAAATATAAATTACCGAAAATCAGTAATCTGTTAAATAACAATTTTGGTTAACCATCGAACGAACCTGAACGCCTAATCCCGAAATTAATTTTCAAGCAGACAAATTTTCAATATTTTTTTGTACATTATTAGATGTATTAAGTATAAACCAAAGTGTGCATTTCTAAAAAATAAGGTAAAGTAATAGTTGTTTTATTTTGTTCCTACGTCACTTAAAGTTTGTCACAATCTAGAGACAAAATTCTGCATTTCTAAACGATATTCTTTAAGGTAATCAAGTATACCTAATAGGTTAGAAAGAAAAGTTAGGCTCGATATGCGATTTGAAGCTGGAGTCTTCCCGTTCTCTTTATTAATTCAAAATTATTTTAGGAACTAATTATGAGATGCCACTTTTTAATACTTTTTCTATAAGAAAAATATTAGGAATTATATAGATATAAATTACCGAAAATCAGCTATGTGTTAAATAATAATTTTGGTGAACCATCGAACGAACCTGATCGCCCAATCTCGAAATTAATTTTCAGGCTGACAAATTTTCAATACTTTTTTTAACATTATTTTATTAGGTATAACCCAAAGTATACATTTCTAAAAATAAGGTAAAATAATAATTGTTTTATTTTGGCGCAGGAAGCCACTTAAAATTAGTGAAAATGTAAAAAAAACTAGCTGCTTCCCATTTTCTTTCTTAATTCAAAAGGCCTATAAGAACTTCTTACGATATTCCACTTTATATTATTTTATTTTTTATTATAAGAAAGAGATTAAGATTATATATTTAAATATAAATTACCGAATTCAGCAACTTGACGAAATTAATTTTCAAGCAGACAGATTTTCAATATTTTTTACATTATTTTATTAGGTATAACCGAAAGAATACATTTCTTATAATAAGGTAAAATAATAGTTGTTTTATTTCGTTCCTACGCCACTTAAAATCAGTGAAAATGTAGAGACAAATTCCTACATTTCTAACATGTTCTTAGAAAAAAAGTTAGGCTGCATATGCGATTTGAAGTGGAAGCTTCCCATTTTCTCTCTTAATTCAAAAAGCCCATAGGAAATACTAATGATATTCCCCTTTTTAATATTTTTTTATTATAAAAAAGAGATTAAGAAATATATAAATACAAATTACCGAAAATCAGCAACTTGACGAAATTAATTTTCAAGCAGATAAATTTTCAATATATTTTTTTTCATTATTATATTACGTATTTGCATTTCTAAAAATAGCGCAAATATAATTAATTTAAAACTAAGGCATTTTAAAATTATATATTTTTTTAGTTTTGCCTTCGATGCCTTTGTACGGTGTAAATATTCCTCATTAAGCGACCAAGTAAAATATCGCCATTTATAACTAAAACTGAAATAAAACATATTAATATCCAGTCAGTTTAGCACCTTCGATAGCTTTTATTTATTTTGCAAGTAGGTATACTACGGAATTATATCAAATGGTACGCAACATAATTATTATAAAAATATCTAGTTCGCTGAAAGTGCATATAAGAATTTTGAAAGACCAATGTTATGTAGATAAAATCTTATTTTTAATGCTCAAAAATGAACAACGAAACAAATCACAATCATTAAAATCATTAGTATTGATCTTCACAAGTCGATCAGATATTCGTCTAAAACCATAATTTGTGCGATGTGGTCTCTCATAAATAAATTTCTGCAGCGGGTACATCTTGCTGGTATATTAAAATAGTATATTATGATATAAGTGTATAAGAGGACCTTTAAAGCACGCGCGACATATTTCAAAACACGACGCGCAGCGGAGTGTTTTGTAAGTCGCAAGGGCTTTAAATGGCTCTTATATACGTATATCATACGCTATTTTTTATTACGAATGCATCATAATCTCAAAAATGTTTTAAATATTAAACTTAAGGGATATATTGACGAATATATTAATCTGTCACATTTGACATGATCAAATGTTTCTATAGAAACCTTTAAAAAAGTAGGTGCATCATAAACATCATTTTAAGCACGCTGCAGCGTGCGATAATCGTTGATTATGATGCATGCGTAATAAAAAAGATATTAGGTAAAAAGCCTACTGCTATCAATGTGTCCGTTAATAAATTTAAATAGGAAAAGTATCATTTTTTATTTCGTCTTCTTTTTTCTAAGGAATCCAAGCCCACCAACTGGGCTCTGACGTTATATAATAATAATAATAATAATAATAATAAAGGACTTTTATTCAGATTTTAAATACATATTATAATACTTAATATTATTAGATATTCGTGTACTCTACAAGGCGAAGTCTAGCTAAATGCTATTCTTACTTAACCTGTATAAAATCACATAAATAAAAAAAACTAATGTATAACGCTATTTCCTTCCGTTCTTCCTTTTAACAAATAATTAAAGGAAACAAAAATCCAAGCAGGTAACACTCTACTCTAAAAAGAAAGGAAATCTCCAGTCAACTCAAGCGTTCCGATTTTCCATATTTCCAATTGTCTGAATTATCATTTTCAGAATAACAACACAAAAACAAAAGTAAAAACCATGACAGCCATGATCGTGTCAAAAAAGGTGGGCCCCCATCCTCTGCCGATCCGGTCAACAAAGTCACGTTCTACCTCCCGTCTCTCTGCCTCTCCATTAAAAATTGATGCATTTTAAACTTGAATTTGTTGAATATTAAAAATTTTAAAATTTTCGGGTATTAAATTATATTTGCTAATAGCATTGTATATGGAATGATCTTTTAAACATAACAGTTCTATGCTGTGGTATAGTAAAAATAGTCCGAGATCTAACATTTCTATTGTGCACTGCGGACCGGGGTACAAACTTGGATCTAAGAGTTTGGGAAGTTTGTGGAGTATTAAGGAGGTTATGAACAAAGTTGTAAAGATGATGCGTCCTACGATTTTCCATATTTAGCCAATTACATTCAGAAATAAGATGTGAAACGTGATCGTACTTCCTCAGTCCATATAAAACTCTGCAACATGCATTTTGGACTTTTTGTATTTTGTATTTATCAATAGCAGTTAAGCATGGCCCATAAAGGAAGTCACAATAGTTAAAGTGGGAGAGGACAAGGCTATCACATAACATTTTTTTTAATGGATAGTTTAAGATATGTCTATTGTTATATATTAATTTTAAGGCGTAAAAACTTTTCCTTGTAATACTTTGTACTTGCTCGTGAAACCTTAGATCCTCGTCCATAATTAATCCAAGATTTTTTGCAGCCGCTACAAAGGACAGATCTGAGCCCCCAATATGCAGATTAATGGAGTTTTTAACGGTCTCTCTCTTGGTTTCATTTCCGAAACACATCAATTGCGATTTAGTGGAATTCAATTTAAGGTTGTGTTCGTAGGCCAGCTGATTAATAATATGAATATCGGCGTTGATTTTTTGTTCAGCTTCATGCGTGTCTTGGCTGTTAAAAGACAAATTTATTTGGGTATCGTCGGCATAAGCCTGCGTACAACAAAATGAGGGTGATGTTGTGATATCAATAGAGTATATTATGAATAGCAGTGGAGACAAAATAGCGCCTTGAGGAACTCCCGATCGAATCGCCATGCTCTCAGATAGAGAGCCATTAACACTAACCTTTTGAGACCTGTCCTTTAAAAATTATTCAATTAAGTGCAATGCGTCTGTATTGAAACCATAATATTTCAGTATAGCCAATAGAAGCCGGTGGTCCAGAGTATCGAAGGCTTTGGAGAAGTCGAGTAATACCAGAATACTAACCAGACCCTCATCAGAGGCCATCAAAACATGGTCGAGAACCGATGCCAAAGCGGACGCCCACACTGAAAGTCAGGAATGATTTTATTATTTATGAAATATGTAAAAATTTGATTATAAAGAACTCTTTCCAAAACCTTAGATAATGTTGGTAGAATGCTTATTAATCTTAAATCGGAAAAGTTCTGCGGGGTGCTGTTCTTTGCTAGCGGGATTCCGATTGCCATTTTCCAAAGAACAGGAATATCACAGGTTTCTATTATGGAATTATTAATATTCATAATAACGGTCTCAATAAAAGGACAGCACATTTTTAACATTTTTAAATTTATTTTATCAGTGCCGACCTCGGTGCCGACAGCATTTGATTTAAGGGTCTGTAAAACTATATGTATTTCGTGAGAAGTTGTAAAAGAGAAATTAAATTTTATTGCATTATTAAAAGCATTTTCATTATAGTATTCTATTTTATCTGTACACTGATCAGAAATAGCTTGCAAAAAGGAAGTGAAATATTTATTTATGTTTTCAGGGTTTGAAAGATTCGGAGGCAAATTATTTTTATTTTGCGAGGTAACACTGAGACTTTGTAAAGTCTTCCAAAGTTTTGAATTATTATTAAGTTGAGAAACCGTGATAATATGTTTTCTTTTCTCTGTTCTGATATGTGATAGTGTGTAATTTCTCAAACCTTTATAACAATTGTAGTCCACTTCTAATTTAGATTTCTTAAATTTTTGCCAAGCTTTATCCCTCAAACTCTGCAATTGTCGAATGTCATTCGTCAGCCATGGAGCTCTTGGTTTTGTTGCTCTTACTTCTCTAAGAGGCACATGTTTATTAAAAAGGGAGATAATAAAGTCATTAAATAGCACTATTTTTCTTTCCATGTTTTTTTCCAGATAAAGATGATTCCATGGTAAGTTTATTAAATCATTCTGAAGGTCATTTAAGTTAAGATTGTCGAAGTTTTTATATTGAAAAATACGAGGTGATGACTTCCTAGATTTAAGAGAAATATCCACAAATACAAGGTTATTGTCACTAACCCCATTTGACGGCAAAGTGCCACAACGGGTTATAAAATCTCTGCCATTAATAAAAATTGAATCTATCAAAGTACTAGAGTGATTCGTAATCCTTGTAGGTTCCTCAATAATTTGTTCGAGAGTATATGAGTTAAAAATATCCAATAAAGGGTTGTTTAATTCAAAAAAGTCCACATTAAGGTCCCCCGTACATACAACAATATCAGACCTCAGAAAAATGTCATTTATCACCCTGTCAAAATCGTCCCTCAAATTACTTAAGTTTGTTCTAGGAGGTCGATAAAATCCGCCAACAATCATTCTTCTATTAGGTAATTGGATACTCAAAAAAATTTGTTCAAGTTCGACTCTAATAGGAAAGGAAAATTTTATCTCTTCAACGTTCCATACGGTTTTAAAATATGCCCCGACACCACCTCCCCGGCCAGCTCGGTCTTTATGAATAAAATGATATCCAGGTATGCTAAATATAGTGCCATCATGATTGTCGTTCAACCAAGTTTCGGTTATAATTATTACTATATCGAAATTGTTGTCGGTTACTAGTGCAGAAAATTCATTAAATTCAGAAAACAATGATCTTACATTTAAATGCGCAATTTTCATATTTATAACTAAATTTTATCAATAGGAGGCATATTAAAAGATAACCAGTTTAAAAACACTGATCAGGTTGCTAAAAACAGAAATAACTAATTCAATAGGTTAATTATATTAACTAATTGTAGTATTATTCAGCTGTAACTGAAAAATAATAGTATTGATAAAGCAATAAAAAGATGTTAGGTAAGGAAGCTTGTCTTGGCAGAGGAATATCAGCAGAGAGGAAGGGGGACACACGCTCAGATGACGACCAAATAATAATTTCACTATTTGAAAATCACGTTATCGACAGTCAAAAATCGCCCGCGAATCCTGACAAATAACCCTGACAAATTAACCCAAGCAAAACAATTATTATTCAGAGAGAAAAAAAAACAAGAAAAACCGAAAACCCAGCAAAAAAAGAACCTCTGTATGCACATGCAACCCCCATTACTTATTTACGATAGTTAGTTAAAGATTAAATTATAGATTACTAATGTGCCCAAGAATGTGCCTAATACATGTTTTTTATAATTATGTTATTTAACCTAATGTTGATGTGTTAAATAAGACAATTTATTTATGGTGGGTTACTATAAAACGTAAATTACAAAGCAGCAGCCAAAATATAGTACTAACCATTTTAATCCCAGAAACTGTGTCCAGATAATTGTATCCTACAAAGCTAAATCACTTTCACTTTTAATGAGTTTCTTCAGTCCCGAGATATCCGCATAGACAAGGCCATTAAAGGCCCAAACAGATTTTCCATAGAAAAAATGAAGGCAAAATTGAGTATTTAGGTGCCTAACAATAGGCCGTTTAGAAAGTTTCATTATTCCGAGTATTTCCGGAGATATCCGGAAAAATCCGAAATTTTGAAAAATCGTTTTATTTTTTTCCAGGGCTTATTTAAAAACGGATCTCAAATTGAATTGCACTTTTGCATTGCCACTTTCTCCGCTCTATTCAATGATGGTATCCAGTTTGAAATCCGACGTTTGGTCTTCAAGGGATCATCATCAACTTTCTTTTTTTAAATACGAACTTTAACTTTTTTTTATCGTTTTTCAGAGGGTATTGGCATTATTAATATGAGTATATGCTTTTATATATATATTTTTTTAACTTAATTTTTTTTTAATTAAATATTTGACTTTGGCGTAATTTTAAATACTTTTGAAATTTTTATATTCTATAAAAATATTTTATTTCGTTTTTTGTATTAAGTGGAAAATTGGAGCCCGCATTAAAAATAAAAAATAGTAAAATTATTTTTTACGAGAATATGGCCACGAACTATTTCTCAAACAAGTTGCTTAGTGCAAAGATAAAATATTTTCAACTTTTAACCAATTAAAAAATTTATTCAATAGAGAACATGATCAATTTATAATTGTACTACGTGATACTATAGGTACTTAGATGGAAAAAGACACCTGCTGGAATTTTACTTATAAATTATTATTTTTTCTATTATTTATATGCAAAATTCCAATAGGTGTGTTTTTCCATCAAAGTACCTATATTATCACGCAGTATGAATATAAATTGTTTATGTTCTCTACTAAAAAAAAATTAACTGGTTAAAAGTTGAAAATATTTCATCTTTGCACTAAGTAACTTGTTTGAGTAATTAATAGTGCATGGCCATATTCTCGTAAAAAATAATTTAACTTTTTTTTATTTTTAATACGGGCTCCAATTTCTCACGTAATACAAAAACCAAATTAAAATATTTTTAAAGAATATAAAAATTTCAAAAGTACCTACCTTAAATTATTTAAAATTACGCCAAAGCAAAATATATAAATAAAAAAAAATAATAAAAATTAAAAAAAGAAATAAAAAAAAATAAACACATACTCATATTAATAACGCCAATGCTACCTGAAAAACGATAAAAAAATTAAAGTTCGTATTTAAAAAAAGAAAGTTGATGATGATCCCTTGAAGACGAAACGTCGGATTTCAAACTGGATAACATCATTGGATAGAGCGGAAAAAGTGATAATGCAAAAGTACAATTCAATTTGAAATCCGTTTTTAAATTAGCACAGGAAAAAAATAAAACGATTTTTCAAAATTTCGGTTTTTTCCGGATATCTCCGGAAATACTAGGAATTTTAAAACTTTCCAAACGGCATATTGTTAGGCACCTAAATGCGCAATTTTGCCTTAATTTGACCGATACTGTATCTCTTACGGTTTTCGAGTTCCCCATACATAGACACGAATTCGAGCCACCCTTTACATACAAAAATCTAGAAATACTTCATAATAATATGCAGCCTGATAGCCACCTATTTGTATCGTAGGTTTGATTGATGGCCCTTGATGAACCTATTTGCAAAAAAATTACTGAACGTTTTACAACGGAATTTAATGCAAAACTCAGAATAAATGGCAAATACAAGACAGTAAGTCAAGCAAACCGTAAACTCTGTTATTTACGCTCCGTACCTTAATTAAGATAGGATTTGGATATTATCGAATATCTAGCAAATAGTTCCTAGACTGGAGGCATAGATAAATATTAAGGGGGAATAGAATGGACTCTTCTGTACTTATACTTGTAGCCACAAAATTGAGCGTCGTTCGCCTTGTGATCAAGTAGCCAAAGATATCTGTAATATACGGCGTTATGGAGAATACAAACGGTCTCTTTACTACTAGATGTCGCCCTCCAAGTGAGGGCTTTTCAAAAAAAGTGTTTTATTAAATGTTTAGGAGCTACAATAAAAGTTTAAAAACTTTTGTCTTTAAACTTTTCTTGTGGCTCCTAAACAAAAAAAGAAATGCTCATCACAAAGTGGACAAAAACATCTAATTTTCTACTTGCTTTGACTTTGCGATGCGCTTTTATTTTTTTTCTGATACATCTGAGAGAAAATAAGTAAAGAACTCTATAACTTTTGTGTTTAAACTTTCTAGCTCCTGAAATAAAGCCTCCAGGGAAGGTGCAAAATAGAAAAAACAACTCTGTACCCACTTCACATTTCTTAGACCATGGATAAACATTTACAAGAAACCAAGAGTTGTTAACGTAGATTTCATATACTCATATCAAATATACCTATGTAGGTATATTATTAACTTTAATATATCTATTTCCATATTTAAACAAGGAGCTATAAAATACCAGTGAACACTGCGATTGAAAGTAAAATCTTTATATCAAATTATCCTTCGCATCTCCGCCATCCCTCATTACACTTTGTAGTATACAACTTTTTCCCAATCGGTACAATTTTTAAAGAAGTTATCTAAAAACATGGTGATTCAGCCGACCCTGGCAAGCCGCTCGAGCTGATGTGTCATTACAATTTTGTACCGGTCGGTGACAAGCAAGAACCCGTAAATCGGTTCTTTCTTTTGGTTTTAAAAAGAAAAATGCCTAGAAATCGTATTTCTAGTATAGTGAAGTGTTAGTGATACGTCTTGCTCGCAAAGGAGGCGAAAAAAGGGGGCAATATTCATCGGAAGAAGCGAATCAGGGGATGAGTCCATATAAGATTATATGCCAAAATTTCAAATACACATAAATACCTGGTTATTTTAAATATATAAAAACAGAATCTCTCGTATAAAAGCAAACTAAATGTGTATAATACTAAACTGAGTATTATGAATAAATATGACACTCGTAACCCTTATTTTTTACTTAATAAAATTGAAATGGAAAATACTCTCAAACTTCTAAAACTAACTATACTTATTAGAATAAAATAGGGTGCGAACGGGTTACAGTCAAAAATGCGAATGAAGCAGTAAACAAAAATTAAATGTGCTCACTGCGATTTGAATTATACTAACAAACTGTTATTTATATACGAGGGCATGACAAAACACTGTTACATTTATTTGTTGTCTGTGCACAATTACACAGAATCAAACAATATATTCGTAATTGAAATATATTATATCGAAATGAATAAGTAATAAGCAACAGTTAACGATACGAGCTATTCGAACCGTTCTCTAGTAATCTCGTCTAATCGTACATCCTACCAAAGAAATACTATTCAATCACAAAAAGTGTTCGCATAACACAATCAAAAGGAGGAAATATATACCGGTCGGCCTGTACATTTATTAATGTTTTATATAGAATAAAAGGTTTATACCATATAAAGGAATATAAAAAATAGAAACAAATGGTTATAATGCCTTCGTATCATTCGTTTTTCGATATTTGATCCCCGTATGGGGCACATGTGGGACTATAAACTACAATTCGATTCGATGCAAATATTGCAAAACAAAAAACAAAGTTATATTTAATTATGATCCACTGACTCATGCTGCAGATCTATATGAAAATTTAAGAGTATGGCAATTACATAAGGTATTAAAATTTGAACAGAATAAACTTATTTACAGGATAATAAATAAAACTCAAAATTAAAATATTATCATAATATTTTCAAAGGATATTCATAGCCACAATACTAGAGAGTTTATAGGAAATCATACTGTTATTATTACTAAAATGCAATTATCCTCAATACCAGTATTCAAAAACACTGTCTAGAGGAATAAGGACTATGTATATTGTAATTATTGCTATTACTGTATTAACAAATACTTTTGAAAAAAAAAAAATAAAACATAAAAAAAAATTTTTTGAGTAAGTCGCAGAGTGCCCTTTTCTGACGCATAATTTACGAGCGTCTAAATCCCAAGTTGGGTATTATTATAGCTTTGCATGGCCCTCCGTTGGCTTTGCTCGCAACGGAGGCTCAATCAACAAGAACTAAAAGTGCTAACCAAAATTAACCCAAAATTAAGGGAATGTTATCGTTCGGCTTTGTCGAAGCAATGTAATACCGGAACACATTGTTTTTAAACAATTCGTGTTGACATGAGCCGTCCGGTGAGGGAAAAAATTGGAGTAAACATTGCTTGCAGGAGGTGTTAATAAATAATAATAATAATACCTAATTACAAATTCGCATTTGCAGATGCGACTAACTTTAACTAAAATTGGCCTTCACATTTGCAGATGTGAAGGGCCCCAAAAGCCTCCACCCCAGTAGGTATATTATGTAAAAGTACTTCGAGGCACACTATATCCCTATATTTGCCGATGTAAAGGATATATGTACTGACAAAAATAAAACGGTATAGTGCTATGTATTTGCAGATACAAAAACAAATAACCACCATACTATTGCAACCCTCTTACATAAAATCATTGCATTGGAGGTAGCGAATTATTACACTCTTGGTTTTTATTCAAAACAGAAATTACAGTATTTGCAGATACTGTAAATATGCTAAAAAATCGTTGCATTTGCAGATGCAATCGAGAGCATAACCAGGGTTAAGCAGCAAGCAAAAAGGTGAATAGTTCGTTGTATTAGCAGATACAATCGATCGTACCCACTATCTGCAATTGCAGTTGCAGATAGTGAACATATTCATGAACCTATTTTTCTGTTCAAAAACAGAAATTGCAGCATTTGCAGATGCTGTAAATAGGCTAATAGATCGTTGCATTTGCAGATGCCATCAATATCATAAGTAGCAAAACCAAGGAAACTCTTGTGCATTTGCAAATGCATTAGAAGATTCTCTCACGCTAGCTGAGGAAATAACTTATCCGAATCAAGACTTACTAACATCAGAAGCACCAGATGGTCCTGAACAAAGTAACGACCACCTAGCTGTGTAGGTGTAGGAAAAAAAATCAGACCTGCGAGGCCAGAACTACATACTCAGATAGTTTAGACTAAAAAAAAAAAACAAAAAAAAAAAAAAACAGTATGATAAAGAAGTATCCACCAGCTGCCAACTGCAATGTCCTCAGACCATCAAAATTAAATCTAGAAGAGAGTACTAAACTAAATCCTGCCAAGACAACTACTGTATCAATTACAGAAACAACTATAGTCCGTGGGATTAGTGCCTTAGCCTCCCTTTCAATAATTTAATTAGCCAACCGTCTGAACTAGAATACGTTCAAAATTAGCAGAAATTAAAGGTAAACTGTTCAATAATATAGTGGGTACAGGATTATAAAATCCCTTTCAATAGGACACCACTCCGGTTAGCAAAGTAGAAGACTACATAGGACGGCAAAAATTTTAATATCAAAATACGCATTCTTGAGGAAAACTGATCTCTTAAAGATGCATATTTTCTTATCCCTTTGCACAGTAGTCAAAAAAGTTGTTAAGATTCGTCTTTTGCAACGTACTATACCAATTTAATTGTGTTTCATTTGGTTTATGTACAGCTCCATATCTTTTCACAAAATTGAAACCAGTTGTAAGATATGTAAAATTAAAGGGTATAAAGACTGTACTCTACTTAGACAATTGGCTAGTTATTGGTAATTCAAAAGAGAATTGCTTAAAAGTATAAATAAAATTACATAAACATTACAAGATTTAGGTTTTATATAAATTCCGAAAAAAGCGTAGTTATTCCCCCGCAACCATGCTCACTTTTGGGGTTTATACAAGAGAAAAGGGAGCTACTGGCAGAACAGTCTATTATCTTTACCCTGAAAAATACTAACTCACATCTCCTTGCGGAGAGAAACAACCATTGTGGAAGAAAATTTCTCTGGCTGTAGGGAAATTAGGAAGTTCCTGAGAAATTAAACTGCTTATTTTTTATTGCAAACTATACAACAGTAAAAAAAAAAAACAAAAAAAAAAGTATCGATACGTATTTTATTATTTCCACTAAAGATGAATATTACAAGAGCTATACCAGTTTTTAATTTTGTATATATAGATATACTATGCATGGTGTGACGTAACAATTCATGTGTATTATGACGTCATAAGCACATCTCAAGGCGTTGTATCTGCCTCATTTTTCGGCTTAGGGAAAAAAGAAAAAACATGTGTTCACTTATTTTTCATGGGCTATCGAAATCAGCAATAATAGAATTAAAAAAAATAAAATAAAAAAATAAAAAAAAATAAAAAAAAAATAAAAAAAAAATAAAAATTAATAAAACTTCCTCATTGTCAGGAGAGCTTTTCTATAACAAAGCGTACCTAATGAAGCGATAAAAGTGATTATTTCTTCATTGACAGATAGCGCCCTCAAACAATACGGAAATACTTACAATAAATAGGGGAATTTATGTTTTTCTAAGCGCCAACAAATATATAATAACACCGTAAACTTATTCTTGAGCTCCTAAACATTCAATTGTCTTCGGAATCATCCTACTCAAACAAAAGACGAAGCGGTTATAAAACAGTTTCTCAATGGAACATTTAACATAAGACCCCCAAAATAAAAATACTCAATTACTTGGGATTCCTACCCAGTTCTACAGCCCTTAAAGAGCATGTACCCTCACGAATTCTTAAATCTACAAATCTAACTTTAAAGCTAGTAACACTCTTAATACTAATAACGGCACACAAATCACGGACAACCCGGAAGTAAAAATAGACAATATTTTTAAATATGAATACATAATTGAAATCAGATTCCCTGATAAAATAACAGCAAGTGGCTTAAACAGGCTTCAACCTAGTTTGATATTACCTTATTTTATGAATCAACCTGAACTATGTATAGCCACACTATTAGAGACTTACATAGAACCCACAAAAGGAAAAAGGGTGCTACCAGTCAATAAAAGGTGAATAGTTCGTTGTATTAGCAGATACAATCGATCGTACCCTCCACTGTCTGCAATTGCAGTTGCAGCTAGTGAACATACCTATTTTTTTTGTTCAAAAACAGGAATTACGGCATTCACAGATACTGTAAATATGCTAATAGATCATTGCATTTGCAGATGCAATCGATACCACAAGTAGCAAAACCAAACAATGTAATACTCACTCACAAAAAGCCCTATCACCCAGACAGCAGTCAAACCATTAGCAGATGGGTCAAGTTAATACTAAAAAGATTATGTGATTCAAAACAGTTGGTAACTTTAGATTTAATGCTCTCTTAAATATTTTTGAAAAAAAGGAACAATTGTTATTGGCCGGTCCTTCTGTGAGCTCTTTTTATAAATAGGTACTGCTCTAGAAATCTTTAGTGCACTGGGAAAAAGTGAATCTTGTAGATAAAAATTTAAAATTTCTACTTAAGGATAAACAATAATTTACATAGGCATTATTATATGGAGTTATATGTCTTACATAGGCATATATTTGTTATATGTCTAGGGATATTTACAGTTAAGTATTTGTTGCATAATCAACATTTATTAGATGTATTAAGAACGTACTTAATTATGCCTAATGCAGACTTCAGTTTATATAAAAATTTAGAATTAACCTAGTTACTATGAATGTTGCCTACCTTTTATCTATTCTTTAGCTTTGAGAAATAGTTCAGTCTAATTTCCCTTTGAGCTAGTCACTTTTTAAAAAGTTTCTTACAGTCACATGGCTATTTACCTATTTTTTTTTTATCTAAATATCCTGTTATGTAGTTTAGCGCATGGGCTTCAATCGACTTTAAGGAAGAGGTACATTTCCTGGAACAGGATTCAATGCCTCATCTATTCATTCGCCTTCCTCTGGCGGCTCCTGGAAAAATATCTCATTTGAAATAGCTTCACTTTAAGCTATTCTTTTTTTAATATATTTTTGTAACTAATAAATTAATATTATTGTACCTAATTAATTACAAACCTGGTGTTACTTATCTTTGTACAGGTCTAAAACTTCTTATGAGGAGATCCATTTGTAATTAACGCTTTGCCTGGATTGCGCTTAAAAGCACTACCGTTAAGGCTTTCGAAGAGCTGGTGAAGAAATTCCAGAAAAGCTGCTGTGCGGGCTGCTGATTTTGATATTGTTCTCTACAATTACAGATGCTCCTAAAACCAAATTACGTCAAATGTAAAATACCTGACATTATAATATTTTGATATAGCAGAAAAAATATAAATAATGTAACACATTAACTATCATACATGCCATTTAAAGTGCGCCGCCCATGACTGGAGGTTAGCTTGTAGGGTATGCATTAGCTTACTCAATGGTTAGATAAATATCTAAACAAATAGTCAGTAAATGATTCTTTCGTTTAACCAGCAATTATCTGCAATTTTAGATTATTTCTCTTTCACATATATTCATTAAATATATTTTACGGCCGACCGTGTTTGAGGGTTACTTTAAAGCCTGCGGACGTTTTAAACTAATGTAATTTTTTATACCTAAGTATATTTGTTTTGTATTTCTTTTCGTAAAATTAATAGCAAAAAAGCGGATTTTAGTTTTTACAATTTTTACTATGAAAAAAATAATATATACAAGTAAGGCGAACATTATTCAAACTTCAAAATGAAGAAGAAGTTGGGGGGAATTAACAATACTGATAGATGGATGCGCTTTTTCTGGCAACATGAGCGATTTTCACTCCGCTGTAACTGAGTGTCAGTTATGCTCTATCATGGTATGAAGATGTGAAAGCCTCGTTAGTTGCACCCCGATGACGAGAAGATGTGGAAAGCTGCTTGTACCCCAATGACATGAAGATGTGGAAGCCTCACTACTTACATCCGATAATATATATTTTTTGCAATCCTTTTCTGGAAATTTTGGTATTTTCGATATATCCTTTAGCTGCCTTCGTTGACTTCCATCCAGCATGAAGTTTTATATTTGTGGTACTTTGGCAAGAAGGGTGGCCGATGTTTGACGAAAGCGGTAACCGGTAAATGATTCCGCATCAGGTAAGTTAAAAAATTTGACATTTTTTCGAGACATTTCTGTAAATGTGTTTTTGCCTACAACTTGTGCAGAGCATTTATTATTATTTTAAAACCAACAAATCGTTTATGTTCAGTATCGCTTGGTCTTAGAGCCAAATATTTTACGTAAAGTCGAATAAAACTGGGCAAAAATTATTTTCCATGTACTACCATAAACATACGATCTACCTTAGTTTTGAATATTTTTATGGATAATAAAAGATAATCTTGGAGGTCCTGATTGTAATCAACCTCTGGTTTACAAAGTTCCTCACGTGTGGTGTCGCTACATATTCCAAAAATAGGAAGCTTTTATCATCAAAAACATGTCGTCAGGAGCATTCATTACAAATATTTCAATAGCATCTTTGCTCAAAATTTTAAAAATTTTTAGTCTATATCGGTCACTCTTGCGCTTTCAAAAAGCTATAAGTTTTGCGTACTTTCTAATATCGATGTTGATATTTAAATAAATCGTGGTCTTCAGCTTACTATAGTAACTCCAAAGGGAAGATGGCTTGTTTCGTTTCAATTTTTCATTAAAATACGCTAGTAGGATATCTTGTTTTACGGCTCTACTTTTAGCGATATTCGTCCCAGTACACGATATAAAATAGTTTTTGTGAGTCTTTTTAAACAATTTTCTGAATTTGGCGGGCAAAAGGTCAGTCTTCGCCTCTTCAGCAGCTTCCAATATCTCTCTGAGGAGATCTACTTCATAGATTTCCCTTACAAAGTGCGAAAAAAACAGTTTAAATAAAGCTGCTCTAATAACAATGACTTCCTACACTTGGTTACTTTCAGAAAAATTTATTGTCAAATATTTATTACAAGCGATACTTGAATTAGATTAATATATATATTTTGCCCGCAGTCACCAATTGTCAACTGTATGTATATATATATATA
>MU189395.1:0-37037 GCA_016904865.1 Pissodes strobi | reverse complement strand
TTTCATTCAACGACGTAATCATGTAAATTATACCTAAAATTCATTCGGCATTCCGTAAGTGAAACACATGTCGCCATCGAATATCCCCCGCGGATAAAGTCGGATAACTGTGTCGGAAATATAACCCGAGATGCAGTCAAGGCGGAAATGAAACCTCGTAACCGGAAGAGTAGTTTTTCTAGATATTTGGGAGAATATAGAGAACATTCACAGTACCCCCCTTATGGTTATATATCCCTATATTGGAGGTTTAGCTACAAATAAGGAGCTTAGAGAAATGACCTTTTAGGAGTTTACGCGGAATTGAGTTGAAATATATCGAAATGCGCTAGTTAAATGTATTAAAGGTTTTAGCTTCATTATAATTTTGAAATCTTAAACGCACATATTTGATATAAAAGTTTACGATGAAACGTCTGTGTCAACATGAAATTACATACATTGTAGTACCTACTGCATTTGCTCTTGGAATAGTTATTCGAAGACAAATCAGGTAGCCGCATATATCGCTCATATTCAATTTTAGAATATATCTTTCAATAGATTTCACTGTATACAAAGTTGTTTTTGTTTTATTTAACCAACGTTCCTGGTCAACTCGGGTCAACTATTATGAACAATGATAGGACGTACAATTTTTCTTCTGTCTTTCCAACAAAGACATGAAATCATTGCGAACAATGTGGTTTGTTTCATTTAATATTTTAAATTACACTTTCAAATCATGTAATTCTAGTTTTCATATTATTCAGCGAACAGTTATTCTAGTATAACTTTCTGATGATGGCTGCAATGATCCCAATAAAAAAGAAAGACCTTAACTTTAATTTAATATCAGCTCAATCAGCTTAATATTTTATTTGGCCTAAAGAATCGTCGTTAACAAAAATAATTAATTAATTACCTGCTTCATAGATGATGCCGTTACGATTAAAAAAAAACATTGTTTAATTACCGAAACGAGCTCGTCAGACAGGCAAGGCGTAAATTATGCACTATCAGCTTTAAATTTGAGTAATAGAATATTTTATCATTGGCGACTTTCGTCAAATGTGCTCCAAATTGATCGGCGACAGGCGGCAGGGGGGCCCCGGATCCCCTCGCAATATCCGATATCGGGATTAGCACACAGAGTTTAATGAGTCGTGCAAGTAAGCCAGGATCAGAGAACTGATACCCGCCCTCGAATGATGCATCGCTCAAATATTCATGCGTCGTCGAGTAGTTGACCGGGTGGATAGTCTTTTGCCACGGCTCGAATTCAAAGTGGCGAACATCAAATATTAAGAAGCCTGGTCAAGAGTTGATCCCACGGGAATGGCGATTCAGCGTTATCTACAGCTCTCGGACTGCACTTTCCGTTGCAAACTTCCATTCTTTAATTCCGTCTGACAGGTGGACGAGCCACACTTAGATCGTTCTTGGAGGGATATCCTATGGGAGTCACTTCAACCGCCTTATATCACATCGACGATACGTTCCTACTGCCCCGGATGGACAGACACAAAAAGGTGAACTGAATACGTATTAGAAACGGGGTGGCCAATTCTAACGTTTGCATGCATGTAGCGAATAGATAAAATGTCAAGAACATTAAATGCCACCAGCAGAGATGGAATGGCCGTAAGAAGGGCCTAATAACCGTCTATTTCGTGAACCGTGAGGGTCGCGTATATGTCGCTTAGTTTCCAGTCTGCATAATTTAAATCGAATACTAGGATTGTACATTTTTCACAGCTTAATTGCTCAAGATTAAGAAAACGTACCTACCGCCAAGATTAGCTAACATAAACTTAAATTCAAGGAGTATGCATGAAAATTAAATTAAAAACGAAAGATGAATTGTTTAATAACTCAAATTAAACTCGAGAAAAATTGATAATAATAATAATAATAATAATAATAATAATAATAATATTAATAATAATAATAATAATAATATTAATAATAATAATAATAATAATAATAATACCTGTCAGTAGGTAAAAAATGCCGAATCCCCAGCGTTAAAGGGGGGCACCCATGAAAATTGAGAAGTCTCGGAGAAAGGTCACTGCCTGGGGATCGCCGAGGCATGTCTGGAGCCGGCGCTGGACATGACAGTTTGCAAGACCTCGGTGGTACGGTGCTGAGGAGGCAGGCCCCTGCTGCACAAGAAGCTACAGCTCTACAACCACAACAACGACACAGGTGTCACCTAAGAACCCCGATACCGCCCGTTGAGGGTGCTGCGCAGGAACTTCAGCCAGCGCTCACTCAGGCGGGATTACCCAGACGACGCATGAAATGGACACCGTCCATAAATGAATCAATAATGCGTATCTATTTTATGGTAACACAGTTACGACGAAATACCATCGACTATCGACAAGGACTGCATACTGAATTCTGCAGAGATTATCCAGAGCTGCATGTAACAGAGCAGAGAGTGGCAGATCAATATCGTGTTATCATCAGAAACAATCTCATCCCAGCTGCGAGACTTAACACCATCAAACAAGAAGTAGAATGCAAACTGCTAAACCTGCACAATAATAACGAAGATAATGAGGATCATGATGATGATGAGAATGAGAATCACGATAATAACGAGAATGGTGAACAGGATGGCGACGGTGGAAATGTACGTGGGACGCCTGAAGTTGCAGAGTAATAGCTGAATGGTGGGGCACATGATTTAAATAGAGATAATGTAGACACTGAGGGATTAATCGAGACACTTTTCTCAGAGATGAGGCAGCTAATTGTGGAGTACAATGGCACCGACCCATTCAGTAGACCACCATTACCTAGATTGAACCCCTCAAGGAAACTAGGAATCGTCTTTACTATTATGAATAACCGAATTCTGCCAAACTATATCACCCACGCGAACACGTTGGACCACTTTCATATGTTAATCTACTGCGCTGGAAGCGCTATTGCCCGAATCCTAGGAACCAAAGTACGAACAATGGGAACGGCGCAAACAGTGGACGAGCCACAAACACCTCACTGGGAAAGAAGATTGAATGCTAGGATTGATGACATACGAAGAGATATAGGAAGGCTAAAAGAGTACATCGATGGAGTAAGATCCCATAGGCGTTCGATCAATCATGACTCGATATCGAATCCATGCTCGTGAGGATCCAGAAAACCAAACACACCAGCAATGTCTTGATAATTTAAAACAAAAATTATCTTTATCTTCAGGTCATTTAAAGAGGTACAAATCGAGAAATAAAAGAAAACGAGATAATGCCTTATTCCAACGATCAGAAAAAACATTCTACAGAGCGTTAAATACGAGGGCCAGAGAATCGAACAACAAATTCCCCAGCAGTGACGATGTTGAACAATTTTTGAGAGAACAGTTAGGAACACTGATCCAGTGCAACATTGAAGCAGGCTGGATTGCGAGGGAGCGCCCGACCTCCCAGAAATACGACCAAATGCCTGACGAGCCGTTTACGACAGCAGAAGTCACAAACGTCATCAGAGATACCCATAACTGGAAGGCACCTGGCCCAGATGGGATACAGAACTTCTGGCTCAAGAAACTCCAATGCACCCACGAATAATTAACAAATTTAATTAATGACGTAATCGCCAATCCTGAAAATATGCCACGATTTCTATTTCGGGGTGGCACATACCTTCTATCAGAGGAACCGGAAAACACGGAGGATCCATCCAAGTACCGACCAATCACGTGCCTCCCAACGATGTACAAAGTGATAAAAACCTGCTTAGCGCATGGGCTATATGCCCACTGGGAACCAAATAAGATCATAGCTGACCAACAGAAAGGATGCGCTAAGGTTTCAATGGGGTGCAAAGACCAACTCATAATCGACCCTGTCATCTCTAGCCAGGCATTTTCCAAGCGTAGGAATCTGTACATGGCTTACATCTATTATAAGAAGGCTTACGACTCTGTGCCTCATGAGTGGCTACTAAAGATTCTTCAAATATATAAGACTAATGCTAACATTGTTAACTTTTTAAGGCATGCCATGACATCTTGGCGCAAACGAAAATATATCTTAATGAAGCCACCGAAAACATACCAATAAAAATCCTCCACAACAATATAGAACATATTTACAAAAAAGAAGTATGTTTCAAGGAGACGCCCTCAGCCCGCTATGGTTCTGCATTGTGATGAACCCTTTATACCCAGCTGAATTCTATTTCCTATGGATACAATATCAAAAACAACAACGAAGCAGGAGAGAAAGTCAATAATTTGCTCTATATGGATGACCTTAAACCTATGGGAGCCACCAAAAAAAACCAGCTGGATTGTAGAGCAATTCTCCATGGATGTTGGAATGCAGTTTGGACTGGAAAAGTGCCGTACAGTAAACATAGTACGAGGTAAAATATGTCCAGGTCACTTTGAACTTAGGGACGGCCAGAACATCGATGCAATGAAGGGAGAAGAATTTTACAAGTACCTCGGATTGAAACAAACAATGCGCATAGCACGTGGCGCAATGAAGGCTGAATTAACAGAAGAATTTACTAGAAGGATAAAACGTTTGGCAAAAACTCAACTTAACAGCAAAAATCTCTGCAAGGCTATCTATACTTATGCTGCCTCGGTTCTTGGATACTCCTTTGGATTGATAGCATGGACCGGCACTGACATTGAAAATCTCCAGTGGAAAACAAGAACCTTACTTACAAGGGCACACAAACAACATCCGAGGAGCGCAGTGGAGCGAATAACCCTGCCAAGGCATCTAGGTGGGAGAGGTCTAGCGGATCTACGTAAGCAATTGGATCGGCAAATAAATAATTTGCGCAGTTATTTTCACAGGAAAGCAAATTCCTCAGAAGTTCATAGGGTAGTTTGTAACGTATATGACTCTACACCACTGCTTTTAAAAGAACACCAGGTTCAAGATCGCCATCATACCGACCTTGAGAAAATACTAGTGTGGAAGGAAAAGCCCTTACATGGGAGGCATGTGAATGAGGCTACCCATGATCACGTCGACAATACAGCGTCAAACTATTGGTTAGTTTCAGGGCAAATGTTCCCCGAAACCGAGGGCTTTCTGCTGGATAGTCAAGATCAAGTGATTCAGAAATTATCTCAAGTACATCAATGGAGATGCTTCGGTGGCGGATGAACGATGTCGATACAAACCACTGAGACCATCGAGCATATCACAGGACGATGCCAAACGTTCGCAGCAACAGAATATAAACAGGACCAGGCTGCAAACTAAGGAATTGTCCGAAATGTTTTGCTGGAGCAACCAGCGACCACCAAGGCAGAACGAGCCCGACAACGCATGACATGAAATGATGAAATGAACTACACTTCGATGCCGTGATATTACCTTTCAACAAAGCGTCAGACTATAACTACAGGATATCACTCAGAACAGCACAGCCTTTTTACTACAAGATAACCTAATTAGGCTTATGTTGTAACAGAACAAAGTTGATAGACTGGAAGCGTGTACAAATAAAGAACAACAGACTAGCAACACATACAATACAGAAAATCAAAGAAGGAGTGGCAAAAGAACTGAGAGATAAGGAAGAAGCAAACATAATACATACGAGCAAAAACAACCACACTTCACACTCACACAAAGGTACAAACAATCGCGTATAGTACAACAAGACTAAGTGGAAGAACAACATCAAATGAAGATCTCAAACAACCAATTACAAAACGTTTCCCAGTTCAAACAAGAACTAAAAACAGAAATGGCAACAAGTTTAACACTCTGGGGAGATAGTAATAAATTATGAGACACATACTTCTGAAATTATTTATTACGAGAAACATACAAATATTAATAGACAGAGAAATTATTGCGGTGTACTTAGACACCACAAGTACACTGGAAAATAGTGATACAGTAATATATATAGCGGCCTCAGCAGTACTAACATGTAACAAACAGAAAATTTTAGAACACCAGAATAAGAAATGCAAAACAACAAACACATTTAAGCGGCAAATGAGAATAATTGAAAACAATATAACAAAGCTGAGAGCAGATATAGGAAGGTTAACACAATATATGAATTATGTTGGAGCTAGGAACCTTCGGCAAAATGCACTAAAACAGTGTTTTATCCACAATACCGTAACAGAATTTCTGCACACGACTAGCGTTTCACTAACCATGTTAGCATCATCAAGAGATGATTAAAATATTTTTAATCATCTCTTGATGATGCTAACATGGTTATTTTTAATCATCTCCTGATGATGATGCTAACATGGTTAGTGAAACACGCGTCAAGTGCAAAAATTATGTTTTGGTATTGTGGATAAAACTCTGTTTTAGAACAATATATGAATGGAAACAGATCAAATAAAACATTATAGCACATCGAAAGTTTAACAAAATATATAGAGCAAACAAGTACAGAAACGTTTACCACACTCAAGTAAAAATTAGCAAGTCTAAGCAGAAACAAAGAATCCAGACAGAAAAACAGATAACGCTCTCTTAACCCACATTGAAAAACCATTTTATAAGAAAATAACAACAACGGTGGAAATTGAAGTAATACTACCGAGTGGAGAAGAAATCACCGAAATCTGAGAAGGAATATCAAAACCCATACAACATAATCGCATAGCATCGTGGATAAAGAAAGAGGAGAATAAAAAGCCAGGGACAAAAGAAATAACAAACGGAACACAAAACAACCACAAAAGAACTGGGAAATATTATAAGATACAGACATAACGGGAAATGACCAGAAATATATTAGATAGAAACTTTTGGTGTAAACAACTTAGATCGACATATAAATGTCTAACTGCTCAAATAAATATTGTACTAGAAAATTACCACCATTTCTAACAGAAGGGAAAACATATATAAAACCGATAAATCACATTGTAGAAAATATAGCTAATTATCGACCAATAGCTTGTTTGCAGACGCTGCAAAATAATATCAGCGATACGCAAGAAAATAGGTCAACATCTTCAAAAATATAATGTAATTTCGGAAGAGCAAAAAGGCTGTAGGAGGAATGATCAAGGATGTAAGGAACAGATAATAATAGACTCTGTGATACTAAGACAAACAGAAAAAGAACAAAATAACCTTCTAACATGTTACATAGATTATACGAAAACTTTCGACCCTGTGCCACAATTATGGCTAAAGAAAATACTACAAATCTACAAAATACATCCAATTATAAGAAATTTCCCGTCAACCATGAACACCTGGAGAATAAACATGCAGTTAACCAGATGAAAAAACATTAGAAGAAAGTAGAAACCAAAATTAATCACTTTCAATTATATGCACCAACACAGGCACAGATGAGCAGCACGCAGCAATAGAGGAAACAATAGCAGACATTTAAATGGAAATCGAAATTGATCAATGCAAAACGTCATCTATATAACGATGCAGACACTTTTAACAGCGGTATACTTGATAACATGCAAAAGATGAAACATATAAATATTTGGGATTTCAGCAGAATACAAGGATATACCACAAAACAATAAAAAAACAACTAACTAATGAAATAAGAAGCGCCCAATACTATAATCCTCACCACGAAATTAAATTCGAACAGGCATCACACATAAAACTTTCACGCATTATCTAAAACAACTTCAGCTATAGATACGGAAATATACTATCATATACAGAAAGCCATAATACTGAAAGCCTGCAACATAGCCGTAACTTTTCCTAAGGAATGAGCGCACTAGGCAGTCCTGTTGCACACCCGTCTGCTTAGGGAGAAACCGGGAAAAACCCGAGAAAAATAAAAAAAATATAATAATAATAATAATAATAATAATAATCCATGACTCGGATGCAATATTTGACATTTGTGACTTACTATTGCTATTACTATAAATACTGAAAAAATATATTAGATCACTGAAAACGGTCTGTTAAAGAATGATATAATTATAAAAGTTTGGATTGTCTGTTCTGTGAGTTATTACATAATGTGAAACATCGCGATAACTGACAATCTAATTATATGGAAAATATAGTGCTATACACTTTTCCTTCTACTATCGATATTACCCAGATAAACGACTGTTTTATCGGATTGTCACAAATAATTGTCATTCACGCATTGTTTACTAGTTAGAAATATTATGGCTTCATCCCAGTTTTGCTTTTCCATGACAATAACTCTTTTCTGCCTCTCCAAGGTATTTGGAGTGCAAGGTAGGTACATTCAGAGAAAAATGCTTCTCTGACAATAGCTTTTTTCTACCATTTTCATTTTAAGATTTTTCAGTTTAAGATACTCTCAGAGCAAGTTGCGTTACGTATTCATTTGTATTGTCTAAATTAGATGATACATATAATTTTTTTTTAATTCAACTAATCAAAATTTGAATAAAAGTTTATTATCCAAATTCTGATTAGTTGAATAAAAAAATTGTGTGTACGCCACGCTCAGAAAACATTGCAATACCACGGTATAAATAAGTATATACGGTAGGTTCACTCGAGACAAATTTCCAATTTCGCCGACAGTTTTCACCTTCAAAGCGAATCCGGATCAATCTCGTTCGCGGCCAGTTGCGGCTACACTACGAGGGAGAATATACGGTCAGTGTGCAAACGCCTTGATATTCTGTACTGTACTGTTGGGTCGCGTTGAATTAAATAATTATTAGGATCGTTACTGTGGCGAGATATTGTTGTGCGGATAATTATTGTATTACAAAAGTGGGTGACGAATTTTCATTTTTTAGATGCTCCAAAGACCCTATCAGTTAAGATTTATAATAATTTTTTAATAATATGCAGTTTTTCAATTACACGTATAATCGGTTTAACAAATATGTCTTTATTAAAATTTTGTTATTTACCTAATTATGGATAAAGACGATAGTGAGAAAAGAAAACAAGTACGGTAAAAATTAAATGCCCGTCACTACTAGCGTGAGCAAAAATCCGTTTATGTTTTAATAATAATTATTGCCAATTTTTCACATGACCTTTTGTGTTTTTAAAGCAACTCTTATATTTTAACATTGAAAATGTTCCTATTATCCTAGTAGGTATAGGGCCTCAAATCGTGAAAAAGTGCATGCTACATTTGACACATGACATCATACGCGTGTGAGATCGTGTTAGTTTAATTACTTAAACTTAAATTTGATTTATAAGGTATCGGAATCAATTAAAATGACTAAAATAAATTGGAATTAACTGAAACTCACCGAAAGTTGATTGAATGACTTACCAAAACTCGCCAAAACTAACCAATACAGGCTTAAACGTACCGGTACAGGTTAAGAAAATTAAATTAAGTTAAAACTTACGGAAAACGAACGGAATTTTAACGACTAATCAAAAACATTAAATTTGATTATAACGTATCGGAACCGATTCAAATGACTAAAATAAATTGGAACTAACTGAAAGTAATCGAAAGTTGACTGAAAAACTAACCAAAAGTAACTAAAAGCACCAAAAAGGGCTAAAACGTATCGGAACAGTTTAAAAATATTAAAGTAAGTTGAAACTAACCCAAAGTAACCGAATTTAGGCGACTAACCAAAAACATTAAAATTGGTTATAAAGTACGGAATCGGTTCAAATTACTAATATAAATTGAAACTAACTGTAATTAACAAAAAGTTGATTGCACGACTAATCAAAACTGGCCAAAGTAACCAAAAGCACTGAAGGCTTAAACCTATCGGAACAGATGAAAAATATTAAAGTTAGTTGAAACTAACCCAAATTAACCTAATTTTGGCGACTGACATAATTTTACCAAAAACATTTAAATTGGTTATAATGTATCGGAACCGCTTCAAATGAGTAAAATAAATTGGAGCTAACTGAAAATAACCGAAAGCTGATTGAATGACTAGCCAAAAGAAACTAAAAGCACCGAAACCGGCTAAAACGTATCGTAATAGATTAAAAATATTGGAGTAAGATAAAATTAACCCAAATTAACAGAATTTTGGTGACTAACCTTAACTAACCAAAAACAGTAAAATTGGTATAACGTATTGGAACTGGTTCAAATGACTATAATAAATTTAAACTAACTGAAATTAACCGAAAGCTGATTGAACAACAAAGCTAACCAAAAGTAACCAGAAAAGCGAAAACATATATCAAAATAGATTAAAAATATTAAAGTAAGTTGAAACTCACTTAAATTAGCCGAATTTCGGCGACTAACTAAAATTAACCAAAAACTTAAAAATTAATTATACTCGTAACGTATTTGAACCGGTTCAAATTCTAAAATATATAAAAACCAACTAAAACTAACAGAAATCTGATTGAATGACAAACCAAAACTAATCAAAAGTAACCAAAAGCACTAAAACGTATCGGAATAGGTTACAAAAATTAAAGTAAGTTAAAACTAGCCAAGACGAGCAGACTTTTGGCGACTAACCAAAGGTAACGAAAAACAATAAATTTGATTATAACGTATCGGAGTCGGTTCAAATAACTAAAATAAATAGGATCTGACTGAGACTAACCGAAAGTTAATTAGACGGCTAAACAAAACTAACTAAAAGTAAGCAAAAGCGAAAGAACGGGCTAAAACAATTCGGAACAGGTTAGAATTATTATCTACCGCAACGTCATGGCTAGTTATATATTAATAGATTTTCGTATCTACAAGTGGAGGGTAATTTTTTAGGTCTTCATATCGGCACCTTTTTTTATTTTTCTATAATTATGTTAAAAATATTATAATGTTAAAAAGGCATTTCTTTAAGTTCAGTTAGTTTTAATTCATTTTAGTCACTTGAACCGACTCCGATACGTTACAGTCAAATTTAATGTTTTCGGTTAGTCGCCAAAATTCGGTTAATTTAAGTTAATTTTTAACTTACTTTAATATTTGTAATTTTCCCGATACGGTTTAGGCGTCTTTGGTGCTTTTGGTTAGTTGTTCACTCAACTTTCGGTTAATTTCAGTTAATTCCAATTTATTTTAGTAATTCGAACCGGATCCAGTACGTTATAACAAATTTTAATGTATTTGGTTAGTTTTGGTTAGCTGCAAAAGTTCGGATAATTTGAGTTAGTCTTACTTTAATTTTTTTTAATCTGTTCCGATACATTTAGTTCTTTTTGGTGCTTTTGATTACTTTTGGTTAGTTTGGGTTAGTAGTTCATCACGCATATGACATCATGTATGGCAAATGTAGCATGCACTTTTTCGCAATTTGATGCCCTATAACAGCAAAACAGAAACATTTTCAATGTTAAAAGTACTACGGCAGACGTAGCGCGATGAGAGAAATTCTCACAAATGCAGCCAATCATTTGAGAAATGCACCCGGTTAATTGGCTATGTTAAAGAGGACGCCAAATAAGACAGCTAGAGTAGTGGAGGACAATTCCGTCCGCAAAGCCATCTCCAAAAACTGACGATTTCGCAGAAAATGTGAGAGAAATACTCGTAGCGCGAGTAATGAAGTGTTTAGACTTTTAAGAAGCTATAAATTTACTTTACTAGCTTAATTTGTCCTTTTTATATTTAAATTCCCATAATATTTCTCAGGTACTTTGAACCTTCTGCTTTATACATGTTTTAATAGATGAATCAAGTTACAAACTGTCAAATAAATTATTTTAATAGGTATTACCTTTATTTATAATGCTTTTGAATTTAGTATACGTTACTATTTTGTATAACTTTATTACATAGTTTTATTCATTTGAATCACGTATTAAAAATTACCTTAATCGCCCTTTGAAATATCGTGTATCAAATAATAACCGAGGAAATAATATCGCATCAGCTAATACTTTTTGAATCTCCCCTCAAAGGCTGCTCGCTGCTGCAGGTAGAATAAAAACTAATTTTTTACCGTGCTGCGGCTTTTGCATTTGATCCAAAAACATCAAACGATTTTTGCTAAGTGAATCTACTCGATAGTATTTGTACTCTGGCAATACTAGCACTCCATCCCCGCAACCCTCGTTTGGGCTGCTCGTATTACAAAGAACTATTTTCAAAACCATATATGCAAATCATAATTATATTAAAATGCTTAAAAACAGAAAATAATTGCTGAAAAGATATTAGGAAAGTAACATAAAATTCAGCTTCTATTTACATGCTTAATCGTTATATTTGGTAAATAAATCTTCATAATAAAATTGGTTAATTGGTAGGTTAATAGGGCAACTTAGTGTTTCAGCATTATTAAATTTTTAATTGTAGAATAAAAGGAAAGGTACAAAGTAAAAAAGAAGCGAGAAGTATTAGCTAATTCGCTAACGTTCAACAAACGTTCATATAGGTAGCATTAAATAGTTTAAAAATAATTGTGGATCAAATACAGTTTGTGTTAATTAGGTGTTATTAAATATTTTTAAGTTTATTTATTTATAAACTGGCGAATCGGTTATCTGTTCCATCATAATTTAAAGTAAACCCTTATTGTAAACAATTTCATCTAAGGCAAGAAAGTAGAATACTTTCAGATGCTGCAAGTGCTGAACTTGCAGTTAAGTGGAAGATACGATTTTCGAAGATCTTCGCGTTAAATAATACAAGTGACTTAAAGCATTAAGTAATTAATCTCAGTCAACGTGTCGCACATGAATAGGGTGGATTCCAAGATAATCTGTGCTCAATAACTAAGTAGAAAGCCCAAAACTGTGCCAAATTTTTGGAAGTTTACGCTAACTTTTTCGAAGACTTGCGTTTATCATTGAAATATAGATAAAATTCTAGTCGAAGCAGTGTTTTAATAACGGCTCTCTTTTTCTTTATCTTAGCAATTGCCTTTTGTGACCAAACAGAAAAAATTCTCATTTTATGATTGCAGTAGAACATGACAAACGTAGCAACCAATTTTAATGACATAATGATAGGTATGCGAAAGCCTGTTGACCAAAAATGTCATAGCGTAGGCCACAAATATTCTCCGCTAAAGCAACGTGGAGAGGGATGGTATACACAAAGATGCTACAAGCTAAGCCCTTTCTCCGCATGCATTACATATATTATGCTGAACCATTAGCTCTACAGTCCAGCTTTGACTACATATTCAGCAATTTCAAACATAAACTCTAAGGATATAAATTATTTGACTATAATGGATGCTATTTATGTATATTTTGAAAGCATTTTGATACAGATATTGAACACAAGTAGTGTACGTTCAAGTTAGGGGATAACTAGAAAAAAAATTTTCTCGTATCTTATTTCTCATATTAGACAGGTAGGTATTTTTCTTAGTTTCTCACGTAATTTTGACAATTTACCAAAACATATTGCTTACCGTTAAGTGCTGAAAGAGCCACGCTCGGAGGATATTTGTGGCTACCTTGGGAAATATGCCTCTCTTTTTTTGATTTTTCTTTCCGTTCGTATCGTCATCCTCCTCGCCTGTGCCCTCTCCGCTGCCGATACTCGCGTTACTGGCGTCACCTAAAACAAAAAGCAAGAATCCAATATATTCAGTCCGAACGCCCAAATGAACCGAATTAATTAATGTTGCTAAGTAAGTCATAAAACGTTTCGTTGAATTTTTTTTAATGTTACTTTTTTTAGAAGATTATTCATTAATTAGCCAGCAATTTGGTATTCAAAGATCAAAACTTTTGTAAAGTAAATTTCTGTAAGATAATTCCAGAGAGACTTAGCCTATACATTTTAATAAATATGTGTTTCAAAAGCCCAATTTCTTGTACGAAGTAATTGATTTTTATTAAATACCATTATAACATTGTTCATAAGAACAATCACCCTCATTTTTGACAGGCAGAGGCGAGGGGTACGAAAATACGCGGAAAATAAATACATTTCCTCAATTCTGACACTACTTATAACTAGTCATCATGCCATGTTGAAGCTAGACTGAGATATGCTTGAATCCTTGAAACATCGATACGAACTGTTGCTTCAATTCTGTATTCTCGTGCCACATACCAAATAACTTTGTTTATTTAAATGAAAAATTACAGCTAAATATACAATTCCTAGACCTCCATGTAATATAATGATTCATATTTACATCAACATCCATGTAAAATATTTATTAAAATAATACATTTATTGCTGAATATCGTTGTTGAGAAAATAAAAATTCTTTACGAAATTTATCTGCAGAAATTATCTTTCGACCTTAGTGCTTTATTGCAGCCACATTTTACAATGCTCCAAAACTTAATTATTATCTATAATTACTAAATTTTCTTAAAATAGTAGCTTTGGCTATTAACAAAAAGTATTTTGTTAAATTAAAAAATCATTTCCTTCGCCCTTTAAAAATAATTTATTTTGGCCATTATCCTCAGCGCACTTCTTGTATAAATCCATCATCGCCACACTGAACACTCTATCTGCAGAATCCACACCAAACGCTGGGTGCATACTGATTATTTTTTTCTTGGTCCCGAATAGGAGATTTAATTTGATGCTGTGAATATTTTACCATAGCTGATTCGGATTTGACTTAATAAACGAGATTATCTAATTTTATAGCAGCATGTGAACATAGACGGTGTTAAATGAAAATAGTCTAAAATCTGAGGGGATTCTGTGAGTGTTAAATTGCACAATATAGGCGGTATTATGTCATAAACACACTTGATGTGATCAAAATAATCAAATCATAGATATCCAAATATTATTTTGCATCTTTGCAAAGCTGGATTTAAAGCAATATCGAAAAGCAACATTACACTTTTTCAGTGTGAAAAAGAAAGAGAAAAATAACAATTATTTATCAAAATGGAAAATATCGCCTACCTGCCCCCCTCTTAAAAATGCAATCAATGAACTAATTACGCAAAGCAATTTTGCGGGTGTCGCAATGGCTCTTGATGCAAACTTTTCGTTGTATATGTAGAGAATGAGCGAGGGTGAGCCATGAGAGGGGTTTAATGACTCACACGCAAACTGAAAGGGGAAGAAATCAGATTAGGGTGCGACCTACGACTCCACGAGACTACTATTTTTGTTTGTTGAATGCCGACGAATTGTAGTCATTACCAGATACACAAACACACGCGGTTTTAAGTCAGTGAAAGAACTCCGTAGGGCCGCCCTTTATATAGGCTACACTTTCAAGTGTTTTCGTTCGTGATTATCAGCAATTTGTTTTTGGACATTTATTTGAATTACATTTAAATTTGTTTCCGTGCAGAATTAATTTCCTATTTCCGATGATGGCATAGAATTCATTTGAACATAATATAATTGTGGTCTTTTCTTGATAAAAATCATGAAATATTTTTATGCGATATACGTGTTAGTTAGTCCATACTAAGATTACTAATATTGATATTTAATCCATACTTGGAAGATAGACATAACATGCCTAGCTTATGGATGCATTAGCCACGCCTGGTAAGGGCACTGAGAGGCAGATAAAATAAATAAAATATATAGTGAAGAAAGATACAGAAAATTATTCCTACTATTATCATAATCCAATGGAATAGACAATTTAATTAAATTTCGATGCATTAATAGCGGGCGAAGCGTAGAACGTGTGACGAAGGACAAATACAACACCCACAAGTCGACCAACAACATAAATATTACATTCTTCACTCTCATTTCTGTCGCATTATTATTGCTACTGAAGATGGGTATTCGGTTGATAGTTAGAATTGCGATGATGAAAAATGCTAATAATAATATGGATTTGCATATTATGTTGGTACATTTATATTCCCCTCTCTTGAAAAAATACATCTTTACTAAAACGGATTTTCTATCAAGTCGTCCCATATTACTCAACAAAAAGCCGTGAAAGATTAACGACGCCCCTGAGAGAGTGGTGATATATCTAGCTGGCTCTCTTCGCCCTGTACTTATCGGGGCAACTTCTGGTCCGTTCGGGCGATATCATGATCGAACATTCCATGACCCATCGTTATCCAAATTTAAATCGCCAAAAACCAGTCCGTGTCAGATGATCCGGCAGCAGACGCTCAAAACGATTAATCAAGCGTTATCTCCAAGCAGCATTCTGGACTGTCTCTCCTCGGGATTTTACCGTGCATTGTGCTCTTCGTTCCGCGTAATTATCTTAACAAACCTATATGACTTTGCCGCTACGACCAAAGAAGACCCTTTAAATCGCTGCCATGGAATCGACCAGTGATCATCATATTACCATTAAAGGTTCCACGAAGTTAATATCAAACTAATTTGTATCGATTCTTTACAAGTTTACTGCGCCGCGATGAAATATAATTATTAATTGCATAGAGCAATATTCAATAATCTATAATGATGTAGCTAATCACTTTTGGGTTGAAAAATTAAGGTTTGAAGTTGGGGAAGGACGGAAATACCATTTATTATAGTTAAAAAAATTGTCTTTATTTATATAACACACTAAATTTTAAAGGCCCCAGTTCATAGGATAGGAGATTATTAGTAAATGTAAGAATAGTTTAAATAGAGATAGAGTGTCTGTTCCGTATAGTCCATTGTATTGGTTGATCGAGCGTGACTAATAGGTTTCCAGGATTGGCTTATCTTGGTTTAGCTTGATTAAGTAAACAAATAATATAAAATATTTAGGTGAATTGTAAATATAGTTTAGTCACCTGTTGATGATGCTAACATCATCAGCGAAACGCGCGTCGAGTGCAAAATTTTTTTTCGGTATTATGGATAAAAATGTGTTGTAGTGCATTCGCCGAGGGCTTCAAACCCCAGCTTCTTTAGAATTTTACTCACAAGTTTAAAATCATTGTTTAGTTCTGATAAAACTTTTAAATTTATTCTATATTTTTTTGACTTTAGGATCCAGTTAACTAACATCATCAAACCAAATTTTAGTCATAAGTTTAAAATAATTGTTTAGTTTGGTTTAGTTTGGGTTAGTTAGCTGGTGAAGCACAATAAACGAAATTTAAATACCACAACAAAAAATAGTAAAACATTGGCACCGCTATAGAAAATGTTCGGCTTGCTAATTTATTTTGTGCGTTAATTAGTTTGGCTTCATAATCATGAATCTGTATTGTTTTATGGGCAAGATTTAGCATTTCGTTCTGAAATCTTCTATCTATGGTGATTTTTATCTTTATAGGACAGCCATAATAATATTGTATTATAAGATTTTATAGATTCTAGATATAGATATTCTTTATATCTCCAAAGCCGTGAACTCAAAGTTATGAAAATTTTAAAATAAATAAAGAAGAAACCAGAAAAATTTAAAATTCGAATTATTATGAAATATATAAATGTTCAGATTGGCTGAAGCCAGCCTAATTGACGTTTCCGCATGTTCAGCCGTTTATTGCGCTAGACTTGTAACTTGGAGATACAGATGTCATGACAGTGAGTTTCACGTATGGAAATATGTTAGTTTGTAACGGTGTAGTTCTTTAGCACTATGGCAGGTACGAAAATCTAGATAGAACTCTCTTAGATCGTCGCAGATTGCATAATTGTAATGCCACATTTTACCACGCAATGGCGGATTTTTCTGCAAGAGTGGTAGTTCACAAACCGTTGTGATAAAGGCGTGGTCGAAGATATAATGGCTGACCCACTGTAATTGTGTACTGGACACGATTTGTTGTTAGAAAAAGATCCAGGAGGGCGGCAAATTCAGCCCTCTCTGAGATCCAAGTCGGGTTGCCTACAAGTTGAGTAAGCCTGCAGCTGATGCTTCAACTTCGCTACCTTCGTTGTCGGTCTTCCTGTGATGTTTGAGCCAGTTGGTATTGTGGGCATTGAAATTTCCCAGAACGATTATTTCTGAATTTTCGTCATCGACCTATATTGAAGCAGAAGTGTTAGCAAGTGTTTTAAAAAAAACTTTAGTAAGATCTATCGCTCGGAGACAACACATGAATTTGGTTAATCCCTTGGCGGTGAACTTGAGCCACATGACGTCATGCAAGGTTCTTCGGTTCGAGTGTTTTCTCCCGGTGACACGATCGGTGGCTTCGGACAAAAAGGCATACCTATCTCGAACTTAGGTCTAAATCTGGAGTGTATGTCGTAACCAGGACAGGGGTAGTTTACTGTTGTTGTTGTAGAACATACTTGTGGTTCTGTAAGGGCTAGAATGTGTGGTTTATTTGCTTGTAGATGTTAGCGTATCGAATTAATGTTTGTATTTAGGCTTCTTATATTGCAGTAATCTATTCTGAATTGGTCCGGTATCCTTGCTGCCTGTGAAATGTTGCACGAAGGGCCCCAGGGCCACCCGGCGACCGGAGATCCGAATGGCCGGGGAGTTATCCTTCGGAATGTTTTAATCCTGGAAGCGCCATCATGTTCATATACTTCTACTGTGGAACCCGGAACTACCAGTGCCAAAGCGGAACGTGATTCTGAATAACCACCTAGCACCTCTCAGTTCTGGCAAGCTGGTCTTTTTACCGCACGAAGCGAGAAGGCTTATGCATCTACCACCGAGGGCTGCTTCCGCTGGAAGCATCGGCCTCAGACCTATTCCTTCGGTGGTCCCCAGTCTGATAGGGGGTTTGTTGGGTCACTCCCCAGTGATTAGCTCCAGACTTTGTACTTTGGTGTTCCCTAGCCTGTATGAGGACAAAGGATTTGATTAGCCACATCCCGTGGCAACTCGAAATGGCGGGGGCGTAACTCCCCGAAATCAAACTGCTCTCACTACAGCCAATACAATGCAACCCCGCTTGCCACAAACTGTCGTTAATTAGCTCCAGACTTTGTACTTCGGTGTTCTCCAGCCTGCAGTAGGACGATGGAATTTGATGGGCCACATCCCGTGGCAACTCTCAGCAGTTTGACGTTACATCTCTTGCATATTGTTGTATGTAAATAAGACTAATAAATCCGAGATATTGCTTTGTATCATCTATTTTTGTTAGGTACAGAGCTGGGAGGAACAAGTAATTAAGTTACTTGAAAGTATCTAATTCACTTGAATGTAACTTAGATGCTTTTTTAAATATCGCAAAACTTGTAACTAATTACTTTTACGAAGAAACTTCTAACTGTTACTTGAAAAGTAACTTAGTGCCAAAGTAACTTAAGTTACAAAAAGTAACTTAAGTTACCAACAATGTTACTTTAGATGCCTCTTACAATGTCGACTTTCCCTCCAGCCCTGCCTTTGACTGGTCAGTCCGTCAAATATTTGAATATGAATGATTATACTGTTTTATTTTTTGTGTATTTATTATAGCTATCTTATCTATTGTTCGGTGGTTTATTTTACTATAAATCCGCATATTTGTTTTTTTTTGCATACTTCGGCGATGTAGAGAAAATTCTGAAGTTTTTTATTTTTCATCCTTTTTATATGATTTAAATAAGAAGTAACTTGGTAACTGTTAGTTACTGTAAGTCTTAAGAAATGTAACTTTTTCCAACTAACTTAGTTACTTTTTGAAAGTTAACTTGTAACATGTAACTAGTTACATTTTAAAAGTAACTATCCCAACTTTGGTTAGGTATAGGTTTCCTACCTAATAACTTCAAAAAGTATAGCTCAAAAATATCAAGTACCGAACGCAAGTACCAAAAGTGTTTGAGTACGGTACCTCCACAAAATAGGGATATTACCCTTTAAACAGTCTATTTAACAGCACCGTGTTTTGGTATTTATCTAGTAGTTAACTCATCAAGTCACAACATATAGAAACAGTAAAGAGTGCATTGAAGTCATTCATAATGTGACTCTTATTCAGACATTCACGGTCACGGGAACAATAATAATTATTGATGCCTATCTTTTTTAAATACTTACAGTTGCAGACGAAATACTATAATTATGAAGATATGTATTACTAACATAGTTCAATTAAAAAAATACTGAATCTAAAATTATCTGCATGTAATATAGTGAGAATAAGCCTTATGTAAGCATCTCGCCATTTTCGTGAGAGTGGTGTTCTATTGTTGTAAAAACTATACTTAGGTCGTGTTGGGTATTGTAGGCTTGGGAAAGAGCCCGAGGCTTCAGGTGGGCGAGGAAGCGTCTATCGATGGATTTAATGATGGGCTGCGTCACTCACCATTGGTCGGCACATGGCCCGCTTGAAAAAAATACTTTACGCAGAGCTAAACTCGCATTGTAGATTCCAATCGAGCACATCTGACGTCTGATACTGTGCTGCCCTTTTGCCCCCCGGCCGAACCAGCCCAAACCGTGACTGACAACGTGAAAATTTGCCGTCTGTTCCCAAGGCTATAGTCGAACTACATTGCATTATGAACATATTATAATGTGCGCTATTATCATATTTACATAAATTATTATAATTTATAAAAAACGTAATTCTTATAATCGACCTGATATCGAAGGTTGCGTGGAGGATTACCCTCGCTAAACTGCCGCTTTCGATAATACTTGTAGTACACGCATCGAATAAAAACGCACACCGCAGTTTTTATATAGGCAATCAAACACTGTAATTTTTTTGCCCTTCGAAGTTTACAACGAATACCTTGTTCGTATTTCCAGTACAAATTATACTAATAAAATTATTATTAGTTCGTACTTTGCTACAGTAGAGTCTAAACGCATTCTAAGCACATTCATTTGCATATCCTATTAGCCTGAGGCATATTTCATTTCACAGAAATGGTTTCACAACTATATATTTAAAGTTTTCAATACGTAATTTCACTTAGAATGAAAAAAATTATTAGCGTGTGGTTTCAACGCAAAATACTGTAAAAAGAACGCAAAGGATGATTCTAACTTTGTTTTATGAGACATTTTTCTCTGCCCTAAATTTACACTATACCTCCGTAGCCATTTCCACGACAGGCCTGGTTCTTAAGATATTCTTTCTAAAATTTGTAGCTATTTCTATTCAATAAACTCACTACGTTGAGGTTTGGAACGCTTTAAGCACTCACTATGTACTATGCACTACAAATTAGTTTAATCCACGCGCGTTTCGCTTAGCATGTTAGACTATCAGGAAATGATTAGAAATCTTGGAACTTTACAATATTTCTGGATGGTTGATAACATGTACTTGTTGTGCAGTCCCAGCTTAATAAAATTTACCTTAAAACTGTTAGGTTTAAGAACTGTAGGTGATGCGATAATCAGTATCATATTTATTTGCTTTAATTGGGCAAACTCAAACTCGTTGGTAACAGCCTTGAATATTTGTCCTCTTGATATTTCTGCGTATTATTTAAAATAGCTTCACTATCACATAATATAGAGTTTTGATTTTCCTATTCATCAGCATAATAGCTTGTTTGCTGTTGCTTGTTTGCTGTTATTCGTTTATTGGTGATAATGATAGATAGATAGATAGATAGATAGAATTTATTGGTAATAGTACACAGAGTGCTTTTACACGTCATAAAATATAAGTTTAAGGTAGAACAGTTTCAAACAATTAAAAAACCAAAAGGTGTGAGTTAAAATAAGATATTTAACATTACATTTAAAATGGTTCAAAATAAATTGTCCAAACACATACATAATACACAATCATAGTTATTAAAATAAAATTAAAATACAACACAGACAAGTTGCTACATCAAGCAGTAAAATTCACATGAGGTCATTAAAGCTATTATTAAGGTATTCCTCTACTGAATAAAAGGCCTTTTGCAATAAATAGCCCTTAATCTTTATAGAAAATTTTTTCACATCAGCCTCTCTAATCTCCAATGGAAGTACATTAAAAAATTTTATACCATGGTAGTCAGTTCCTCTTCTGGTCCTTGAAAGTCTGTGAAAATCAGGGCGTATGTTATCGCGATTGCGAGTTGAATGGTCATGAATATCACCATGTGTGGAAAAAAGTGATAGGTTGGACCTGACATATTCAAGGCATCTTAATATGTATACTGAAGGAAATGTTAAGATTTTGAGTTCCCCAAAACACCGACGACAGCAGTCACGGTATCCAATCCCCGCAATAATACGTATGCACCTACGTTGAAGTCTGAAAACTTTACTTGAATGGGCACAGTGCCCCCAGTTAAGAACCGCATACGACATAAGCGATGAGAAGTAACCGTGATAGGCCGACGTCAGCATTGTAACAGACACACATCGCGACAACACCCTTATTAAATAAATTATTTTGGATAATCCACCACACAGCTGCGTTACATGCTCCTCCCAGGTAAGTTTAGAATCGAGTGTAATCCCCAAAAACCTCACATGAGCATCACAGGGCACATCAGTAGCGTTCTGCCTAAGAGTGAAATTTAAGTTCTGGGTTTTAGATCTGTTCAGGCTTAGCCGATTTGCCAAAAACCAGTTCATTAAATTTGCCTGAGTGGCACCAATTGTTTCTCCCAAGGGGTTGGATGGGTGATATTTATGAATGTTGGTAGTATCATCGGCAAATAGTATTAGTGTTGAAGTATCCTGAAATTTTGATAGATCGTTTATGTATATAAGAAACAGTAAGGGCCCCAGAACCGACCCCTGAGGTACCCCATGCTTTAACTGTAGTCTCTGTGACTTATTATGTTTGTACAACACATACTGAGAGCGCTCAGAGAGATAGGATTTGATCAATAAAATGCTTTTGTGATCAAACTTGTAGTGATGCAGTTTCTGAAGCAAGATGTCATGTGATACGCAATCAAAAGCCTTTGTTAGGTCATAAAAGGATGCGTAGGTGTCCAGACCCTCTTCCATGGCCTCAGTTATATAGTCTGTAAGACTGTTTATCGCCAGTGTGGTCGATTTTTTGTTCCGAAAACCAAATTGTCCCTGAAAAAATAAGTTATGTCTTTCAAAGAAGTCCACAATTTGATCCTTAATGATCGATTCAAAGATTTTGGAAAAAATGGGTAGTATAGAAATGGGGCGATAATTCGTTAAGTCATTTGAAGATCCCTTGTTTTTAAATATCGGAATAACCTTTGCATCCTTTAAAGCTAAAGGAAAAGTTCCAGCGTCAATACAACCATTAATCAGTTTTGTTAAGGGCAGTATCAATAGATTTTTCAGTGTTTTTACAATTTTTGTGTTAAGACTGTAGCAATCTTTACTTTTACTTTTTTTTAGATTTAAAAATTTCTGTCTCACCTGGTTAAAAGTTGTTGGCATGACACAAAATTTCTCAGCATCAGGTGGGTCAGAGAGAAACTCATCATGGCACTATCCTAGTAGAATTTAAAAGTTGATTTTCCACCACGGATTGCAGGTGGCAATATAATATATACTTAATAGGTATACTTGTTGACTAGATTTTGATGTAAAGTATTGCGTTCATTGGGAAATTCTACGTTTTTCTGAGATTTGAAAATTTCAATTTCACCTAGATTAGTTGATGAGAGTGAAAGTTGACGTTTGTGGACAATTACACTTAGTCATCATCGTATATGTTGTTTTTCTAGTTCCGTGTTTGTTCTTTGCTCATTCTCAAATTTCAAAGGAGTACGTAGACAAGAACATGGAGCCGCTGTTGACAAACAATGAAATCAGGTATTCTATAGAAGACTAGGCATTCTATAGAGACCCAAAACTGGTTAGGAAAAATATGTTTGTTGTACTTTTCTTGGTATTCTATATAATTCCTACAAGTCTGTTAACATTGTGTAATTTATGCTTTGCCTACATGCAATCTATAATATTAATATACCTACTTTATTATCGGACCTAACTAAATAATATGAATAATATATAATCAATATACTATAAACATATATTTTAAATTTTCAAATGCTGGAAATCATTGAACAATGTATAGAATTCCTAAGCATTCTATGAAATGCCTAGATAAAGTAGAATACAAATCATATTTTATACATTGCCTAAAGGACCCAAGTATTCGATACATTGCCTAGGTATTTCATATAAAAAATGATAGATAGATAGATATATATGTGTACAAGGAGAGTTGCAATAGATCTTACAGGTTGCAGTGACATAAAGGCGATGACGACTCCTCCAGCGTCATCGCCTTTATATCACTAAAACCTGTAGTAGTATTGCAACCCTCCTTTTACTTAAAGTATTGTGTCCAACCGTGCCTTCTTGATCAGACTCCAAAGTCTCGACAGTGGCTCCATGGTGTAGCTTGACGCTTCTGGATTGGTTGTACCCGCAGTTTGGAAGCGCAACCTCGAAAGTCCTTCACAGTGGCAGAGAATGTGTTTTACCGACTCCACTCGTTCCTGGCAGAACCTACACGGGGTTTCATCCGACAGGCCTATCAGACTCATATGTCACTTTAGTCGGCAATGTCCTGTTAGTAGTCCCACTATGATTCTTATTGACTTCCGATTATAACTTAACTGTAAATTTTGCCGAAGGTTTGCCAATGAAATCTTTGGCATGTCTAGGTCCCGGTAGATTAAACCACCACCTCTGGGACGCTTCTTCTATCCCTTTTTGAATGGATGTCTTGGCTATGCGCCTTGCGACTCCGCAAAATGGTTCTGGTCCTGTTAGTGGCTGGGACGAACCTCCTCGGGCTAATTCGCCTGCCATCTCGTTGCCTCCAAGGCCTTCGTGTCCTGGCACCGACGCCAAGGTCACTTTTCTATTAAGCCTTCCCATTTTTTTCAACATTAGAGTATAGAGTCCAACACTAACTTTGATGTTACTATATTGGAAGATACTGCTTTGATTGCTGCTTGGCTATCGGAGTAGATAACGACTGTCTTGTCACTCACCTTCCTCCTGATCCTTTCCTCTATACAGAGGATGACAGCTGTAATTTCCGCCTGAAGTACTGTGGCGAGTGTGCCCATAGGTATCGCGATTTTGGTCTCTGTCCTTGGTTCGTAGATTCCGGCTTCTATTCCTTGGTCGGTTTTCGAGCCGTCTGTATACCAGACTATGTCTGCGGTTATGGCTGGGCCTTTTATTCACAGGTCTCTTGGTGGTATTTGTATTGAAAATGTTTTTTCAAAGCTATACTGCAGAGTGGAGCGGTCCGAGGGCATGCCTAGGATTTTATCCTCTTTAATCTCGCATCAGTATAGTTTATTGTTTTCGGTGCCATGTCCTCTTATTAGTGGTGTTTGGCCTTGTGTTAGTCTATAGCAGGCCGATTTGGCTTCGCCTTGTATGAGAACATGAAGTGAAGGTAGATTTAATAATACCTCCATCGCTGCTGTTGGCGTTGTGCTGCTCATGGCTCCAGTAACACAGAGGCAAGCTGGTCTTTGAACCCCATTTAGCCTTCTCATCGCCTCGACCTGTCTGGTTTTCGTCCACCAGGTGATTGCTTCATATATTATCATGGGTTTGACCACACTTGTGTATAACCATAGAGTAATTTTCGGGTTTCATCCCCAGTTTTTTCCACACATTCTTCTACCTATACCTAGAGCCATTGTGGATTTTAGGGCCACTTTTTGGATGTGCGTATTCCATGTAAGTTTTTGGTCAAAGATGACTCCCAGGTATTTTGCTTCTTTGGAGAAGGGTATATCTTCTCCAGCTAGCCTCATTTGCTTTAGCCCTCTTTAATCTCTCATTTTAGTGAATGCCACCACTGTTGTTTTATGTGGATTAACTGACATTGTTCTTCTCTGCACCAGGAATCTACGATGTTAACGGCTCTTTGGCATCTTTTCGATATGGTGCCCGTGAACTGTCCTCGCACCACAATAGTCATAGAGTCAAGTCATCTGTGTAGCCCAGGAAGTGAAAGCCTTCCGCCCGAAGTTTTTGGATTAGACCATCCACTAGAATGGCCCACAGGATTGGCGATTTGCGGACAATCCAAGAAATTAATTATATATACACTCTTCCGGCAACATGCAATGGCAAATGCTTCTATAAATATTGAAAGAACTAGACACCTTATATCCAAATAAAATCTAGAATTTCCACTTGTAAAACGAAATGCTTCCTCTGCTTTGCAAGCTCTTTTATTAAGATATTGTAGACACATCGACTAACAAACATGACATTTCCTTTATATTCTACATGTTGATGTATGGTCAATTTGGTCGAATATTTGTTAGAGAAATCTCGAAATGTGTTTTTTTTGAATGAGCACTTTAATGTGATTGTGAATTATTTTAATTACATGAATATTTAAAATTTTAAGAGGAAGCTTACATGGAGAAATGTCGATGACACCAATGCCACTTTATGAGCAATACTGAATATTGATCTTGGCCAAAAGAACCATGTTACGATAGTAATAGATCTTGTAACTACGTAATACAAAAAGCTCGCTTTTCTTTCTTCCTGATAATTTATACTGTGACTTGAACCCTACCTAGCATAATATTTAATGTCTGCTGTGAGACCCATCCGAATTCATTTTGTAAGTCTGTGACACCATAGAACACCACGAGAAACGAGTAGCATTGACTTTCTTCCTATTCATAAATAATGTTCACTGTGCTCGAGTAAAAAAGCAGTGCCATTAGGATTTCAGTGAGGTCATATTTTCCTAAATTAAATCGAACAATAGATTCTATCTATACACAAAAGGCGAATTTGCTGGGTTTTTACATTCGAAGTGATGATTTTAACGGACATTTTTAACGTAAAATGAATGTTATTAGCTAACTATTGTGAACTCAAAGGTAGCCCCAAATTATTTGAGGGATAAATATATTATTGTTTTTAATGGTCCATACTACGAAATACATACATTTCTTCATACAAAGAGAAATTTTATACATAGGTGTGCATCTATTTTTTGCCTATAAGTTTTTTAGCTCATTAATATACATATACATACATATATATATATAGAGGCGACAAGATTATAAATTTTAGCACCTGTCCGCCGTTGTCATGTTGGCTGTCGAAAAGTCCAGTCACAATAAACTCGATTCGAGGGGCCTTATAGTAAGTTATTTTGATGGCAACTTAATACCAGAACCTCATAAATTTCATTAAATCAGTAAACCTCTGTGGCACTCATACGAGAGACTTCTTTAATGATCCATTTTATGTTTTCGCACGACGGACATTATTTTAATTCGTTCGCTTGGATGGCTTCCAAAGCTCGAAAGCACATGTTTATTCTATAACGCGTTTTTTTAGTTCCCTTGCTTCGGGACATGTGTGATAACGAACTTATTTCCAAAATAATAATCTCGGATCTCGACGAAAATAGCTACACACGCATTCCTTACACTAGGATTTAGAGTTTATAATTAAAAACCTCTGGGGTAGTTATTAACGGCGCACCTATAATTATCGAGCCACATTCGTAAAATAGAAAAAAATATTAATGAGCTTGGGATAAAATGCGGCAGGTATAAATATAAAAATGATTTCATTTGGTCAGGTACACGTCCCATAACCTCAAATACTATATATGAGAACCCATCAGATAGATAGATATATCTCGAAATATCCGACTCGTTATTATACAAAATCAGCAATTAATTTTCAATTTTAATTGGAAAACCAGGTATGTGGAGAATTCTTTGTAGCAAAGAACGTTATGTTTAATTAAATATGGAAATGATACTGCTATAATTATCAGCAAGTTAAAGATCGTTAAGAACAGACATTCGTAACGCATGTGATAACACTATATAACAACACACTCATAAGTATGGCGCAAAAAGTAAAAATAGGTTATTTAATTCAAAACAGCTATTTTAATATGAAATATTATACTTTGTAGTACACCTGATATTAATTAACGAAAACACCTCGCTTGCGCCGGTCACTATTAAACTTGAATTATTGATTACATAATATTTATTATCTCTGTTATTAATTTAAAAGAAGGTTATATAGTAGAGAATTTATTCAATAAGCATATTTCATGATTTCGAACGAACTAATTAAATCAATTTAATGAAATTTAACCTGCTCACCTAGTATACACTTTTAAGTTGCGCTTCCAATAATCTCCAAAGTCATGGAACCTGCAGTCAATCAGCAACCACTCAAGTGCCTCGAGACCAACAGAATAATTAGCGATAACCAATGCGGCTTTCGCAAAAAAACATCGGCAGGAGGTATATCGACCTATGTCACTGATATATGGAGTAGGGCAACCTGGGCAACGGAGAACTACGGAGAATCTCGAGCAATTGCGTTGCTTATGGCATGACGGATTGCTCAACAAACTGCTTTCCTCCGATCTGCCAGCCTCTCTCTCTGCAGCTCGCTTGCCAGTATGCTTAAGAACCGATCTTTGCACATTGCAGTTGATGGACACATCTGAGACACATTCACCATTAACGCAGACGTGCCTCAGGGCGCAACTCTGTTCCTCATCTATATTAATGACCTGCTGACCGAGATCAATAGTCCTGTGTACAGTTTTGCACATGACAGTACCCTTGTCTCCCAATTTAAATTAGAAAAACCTTTACCTGCGACTGTGACTTATCACCGCATACAGGAGCAGATTACTATAATTAATCAAGGAGAAAGTTCGAATTTGTGGTGACAGAAGCTTGGTCCAGTTTAATCCAGCAAAAATCCAGCAGCCACGTTTACCAAGAAAGTCAATCCGGCGGGCCCTGACATCATTATGACAGGATCGACAATTTCTTCATCCTCGAAAATCGGACTACTGATAAATGTGTCTCGGTCAACAGCCATATGTCCTAGCATGACCACGTTGCTAGCATCAAAAAACTGTATACACCGCAGTAGCTGCTCTTGCTATACAAAGCCCAAATATAAGACGGTGCTTAGAATATTGCTCACACATCTGGGGTGCCGCACCAAAGCACATCCTAAATCTGCTGGATTCCATTCAGAAGAGAGCTGTGCGTTTCGTCGGCTACCCGGGATGTGGATAGTTTGGAGCACCGCAAACCTGTAGCCGAGATATCCCTGTTTAACAGACGGTAGATGTTCTCAGGATTTGGCCCGCCTCATACCACCCACGGCAACGCCTGTCAGACAGTCGCGACAGACGGCAAGAGCGCATCCGTTGCATTCGTTGTATAATTGGACACACCTGGAACGTCGCTTTACAAGGACTTCTTTGTCTGGCGTACTACATCGCTGTGGAGTTCACTCCCAGGACACCTTTTTCCACCAAATTACAACCTATACGTATTCAATGTCAATGAACATCTCCGCACACACACCGCTCATCGCGTTCCATAGGATCTACCTTTAGTGTATATGTGCACTCATTCGGACTCACTTTGATGCCGGATTACTCAGATAAGAACCTGCAACAATTTCTCACCTTTTGAATCATATTAAAAAATTTATATTCTCGGTATCGTTTTATTGGTGGCTGCCACAGATGGATTAAATTATTATGTTGGGCTTCAATAATTGTGCTGGGCAGGCGCAATAAAAACTATATTAGAATGGTCACTGTATAGAAATTCATTCTCCCCAAATATATCGACCTTGGAGTCATGATAGATTGTGTTTTTAATATTATATCGAGGTGAAATTGGTGATACAGAGAAGATTACATTGTTATGGGACCTCAAAATTCAAACTATATCGATCGAACTATATCGGCCATTAAACCAGATCTTGTGTTAAAAGATAAAGGAAAAAAGCGCTGCCTGATAATAGATGTTTCTGTCCCTTCTGACTACAACATTACTGAGAAAGAGGCAAATAAGAAGATGAAATATGTAAATCTATTAATAGAAATTGAGAAAATGTGGGGCATGAAGACAAGAGTTATCCCGGTGGTTATAGGAGCAACGGGACTCATATCACATTATACACAATTGATTATTAAAGAGATCCCGGGAAAACATCACTTACTCAGTCTACAGAAAACTGTTCTTCTAAAAACTGCCCACATTGTACGAAGAGTGTTGCAGTAATGTCATCATCAATGCAAAGTTCACCCTAGGTGCACGGTGTGCAGCCGGTGAACATCATTCTCACCCTACCATAAGAAAAATCTTATGTGAATAGTCGATAATAATAATAATAATAATCAGTACTTCTCGCAACAGCCCGTACCGTCCGAAAATATGTAAGGAATCCGTAGATGCCACCAAGAACCCGACAACATGGAAAAGGTTCCTTCAGATCATAATCGTTTTGATATCCGGGATATCTGGGATAAGGTTCCCTTAGAGAGAGTGCGAATGCCGTGAGGCTAAATCAGAATAACAATAATGATAAGCACATTATAATTACACAAGAAACAGTATATTGGAAAATAATGGGTTCAATCAAACTGTACTACGATATAACCATACACACTGAGGAAACTACATCAAACAACAGATCAGATCTCACATTACTAAATAAAAAGAATAAGACTCCCATATTTAATAGACGTAGCGATACTAACAGATAACAAAAACAGCAAAATTAGACTGAAAAAACAAAAAGTATACCCCCCTTGGCAATAGAAGTGGAAAGATTATGTAAAAAGTAAAGAGTGCAAAACATTCCATTCATAATAACCACAACAGCTATCACAAACAAAACTTTCACGCAGGATCTGAAACAAGTTCTGCTGGACACAGAGATACATCATCATATAGAGAAAGCGATAATACCGAAGACGTGCAACAGAGTCCGAACTGTTCTTAAGCAATAAGCGCACTAGACAGTCTTGGTACACACCCATCTACCTATAAAGAAACTGAAAAAAACTCGAGACAAAAAGAAAAACGATAATAATAATAATAATAAGACTAAAATCCTTATTGATGAACAAATAAACCTTGAAGTCACCTACTTCGTATTTATATTTGGTACCAATCGATTAAGGATATCAACACAAACATTAAAATAATAAAAGCAACAATGCAAAATCAAATGGCGGTAAATAAAATGTATTTTAACACGTAGGTATAGTTTGCAACATTTAACGGTTTGCTTTAAAATGTTGCTTTAATTTTTTCTAGCAAAATATTTTATGTTTCAGGCATAATATTTAGTAGATATCATATTTCAAGTCCTATAAGAAACTAGTAGAAGTATAAAATATGTATTTGATTTCTTTTAATCTTTTTTTTTGTATTAACGGAATGTATCCCATAAATGTAGCTTAACACAACTTTAGCAAACGTGATGGTCATGTGGTCAATTGAAATAAATTAGTATCCATCCATTGTCCGGTATATTCTAGCAATTATACTTGTGTTTTTCTAGCGCTTCTTCTTCCCTCTATGTTAAACAGCGCAGCGGTCTGTCATCGCGGCACATACCGCTTGCCCAGCTCATTTTTATGGCGGCGATATTTGTCACTTTTTTCGGACAGCCTCAATTTTGTGCAGCAATCGACAATACTTTTGATATACGTTCTGTCAATGTATTGAACCTTTTGAACTCTACACCCTTTTCAATAATTGTAATTCAGAAAGCGGAAAATGTAATTGAGAAAGGGAAATTAAATTTCAGAAGATGGAAATTGTAATTCAAAACAGGAAGTTATTCATCAGAATATGGGATTTGAAAATCAGAAGAGGAACATAATATTCAGAAATGGGAATTTGTAATTCAGAATAAGAAAATGTAATTCAGGAAGGGAAAATTTAATTTCAGAAACTATAAATTGTATTCAAATATGCAATTTTGAAAATCAGAAATAAGAATATGTAATTCAGAACTAGTAACATCTACCTAATTCAGAATCAGTAAATATCTATGAGTATTTTTTTTTAATTTTTATCTTCTATAGCGTATTGCTATCCCCGATTATTACTTTATCACCAGTAGAGTTTCATATAATAAAGCTTTTTGCGGTTCAATATTGAAAAATTAAGTTTTTATTCAGTACCTATAAGCTTGGAAAATTAATATAAAATCACATTTAACATAACAACGCTACACATAATTGAATTTTATAACAAAAGTTTAAAAACTAATACCCGTTCAGGAAAATGACCTAAAAATAACTACATAGATATCTTAATTATACGCAACTTAAACTTTCACTGACCAACTGGCATATCTTCTAATGCTAGCGCTGCGGCATGGAATGTGGTTGAGTGTTGGGCTGCACGTGCCCAGTCGCCTCCCATAATTGTGTCTTTACTTATGTCAATGATTTGCTCCAAATATTGCAACCTCTGCTCTTGAATACCTGGAGCCGCTACCTCAGGGACTCTAAGATTGATTTTAACCCCCATTTTCAATTTTGACCAAACTGATTCTATCGGGTTCAGCATTGGCGAATACGGAGCTAATCTTAACAAAGTAGCTTCTGTTTCATTAATAACAACCTCTAGCCTGGAGTGACAGGAAGCGTTATCATACACAATGATTAAATCCGACAAGCGATTGCCCAATTCTTCCCATGTCCTCATTAGTCTCTGGATCCACTCATTTGCTAACAGCGCCATGAAGGACCCTCTCTCCCTGGTTCTGTATGAACTTGTTTCATAGTGAATACTCTTGCTTCCAAATAATTTACAATGGTTGTGTTGGAGGTAGGCTTATTAAATTCTGCCTGTACGCGCCTATTGTTTAATTGTTACATCACAGGTTTCTTCAACCCATGATATCAACAAATCTATTTATTCATTAGTTAGAACTTTAGGTTTATTTCCACCCTCTTTAAGCATACTATCTCTTCCCGATCTTATCCAGTGAAATGCAGTTTTACATTTTAGACCCAAAGTTTGAACTATGTAGAGTTACCCAATCATCTCCTTTGTTTGCGCATGATGTTATTCGCTGTCTGCCTTGATTTGGGTTTTTTTTATAAATGATTCTAGCAAATTCTACCTTTTCCTCATACTCACTTCTGCAAATAGGATAAGTTGGTTCCCTTAAAGGCTCTGCACATTTGGCATGTAGAAGATGCCTGCACGGCAACAATCTAACGACTGGGTTTCTTGTCATATATATTCTACAAATTGCACATTTATCTTTCACCTCCATTATTTATCACTTTTTCGTATTTCACTGTAAAGATGCAAAGAACAATATTATTAAATTTGATTAACGTAAAAGTTTCATGTCATTTATCTATCATTATGACAGGTTCGAGATGCAATGACCCATTGGTGCGTTCACCAGGCGTCAGCAGCTGACATGCATCACTCAACTGATGAATGTTAGCAGCTGAAATTGTTCAAATTTTACAACAGTTGTGCATCCATTTATACCACCCTTCCATTACATACTTCTGTTATTCCATCATATTTAACCGTTTTCAATTACCGGTTGCCGATGTTTCTGATTAAAAACCAAACTGTGTACTGTAAGATCCGTGACGTGACTATTTATCATATAATAAATAGGTTATATGCTATTTACCAACAATATTACAAATTAACATATTATGCAAATTAATAATAATCATAATCAACAAAAATATATCAGGCGAAATGTCAAACTTGGCACGCACTCTGCCTCTGCGCATGTCCAAGCATACGTTGACCAAAGTCAGCGTAAAATATTCCCGCTGAGAGAAACTAGCAGCAGCTGAGTTTAAGCAGTTTGTCATCAGAGCTGCTGAACGCAAACGCTTCTTCAACTACTCAACTGTTGTCGTCTGGTGAACTCACACTCTGTACATAGCTTATCGTGAGGTGCATTATACTATTCTGAATTATATATTCCATTATCTGAAATTAAATTTACACCTTCTGAAATACAATTTCCCTTTTCTAAATTATAATTTACAATTTCTGAATTTCAAATTTACTATTCTGAATTACAATTTTGCTTTTCTGAATTTCAACTTCTAATCTGAATTTCATTTTCCCTATTATGAAATAAAATTTACGATTCTTTAATTCAATTTCTCTTTTCTGAATTGCAAATTCCTATTCTGAAATACATGTTCCCTTATCTGAAATTAAACTTTGATTTTCTGAATTACAATTAAAAAAGGTGTAGTTATTGATCATAAAGAAAAACTCTCTATGATTGGGCGCCAGAAATAAATAGCGTATCACAAACTCAACATATACGTATCGAAGTATTATTAATTAACCTTTTGTTCATTATCAGTCATCTCACAATTTTGCTGCAATAAAATGTTGGGGCTGATCAGATATCAAGAAAGATGTGTCATCAGAATAAATTAAGAAGGTACATCTACCAACAGCATTCATATCAAGCTCAATAACATTGAAGAGAAAACAAATAGGGCACAAAATTGAACCCCGTGGAACACCTAGATTTATCTCCATAAACTTAAGGTTACTTTTGTTTTCTTATCCTTACAAATAGGAGGTATATTCTTTCTTCAACAATGAATGAAAACTGGTAAACTGAAGAGAAAAAATTTATGAAAATAAACGGCGAACAGAAATAAGCAAACTGGTAGAGTGATGACATAAAACTTTATATTTAAAAATACAGGTCGGGGTATTAATATTTCGTCCAAGCACACTCGAGTGCGGAATTCAAGAACCTATAAGTTTCGTCAGATTCATTGTATAAAGTTACACTTTAGCTTGATACCAGTATAGCGTGCAGCATATAAAGCAACTTTTTCATTTATTTTTGAATATTTTCGTTCCTATATTTACAATGTTATAATCATCCTTAATGTGTCACAAGCAATTAGCGAACACTGACTACAGAAAAATATATGGATCACTAGCAGCAAATTCAGTTCTAAATTACATATAACGTCCTAATGAACAGTAGTTTCTGTAGCTGTACAGAAATAAAGTCTGAGCGTTTCTCCTAATTTAAACAAACACCCGTCAACTATCATGTTCCCCGAAAAAGTCTGTTTAAGATGCTGTCTGTCACTCTCATTTAAGCTTAGTGGTGGAAATAAAAATCTCACTGGCATGGAAAGGAGTATTTAATTCAATAAATTATAACTAAACAATATGCAAATTACAGATGAATAGTTTTAGTATAAAATTTGATAATGCATTTTATAGATAAGAATAAGTTATACGTAGATAAGTAGATGCGGAATATGTTAATCTTAAAGAGCTGTGTATATAAAACTAATTATTTAACGTCATAACTTTTAATTTATCACTGATCATTAATTGCTAACGACTAAGTCGTAAATACAGCGTAAACACTGATAGTAGCCTTTTATGTCAATTTTAGCCAAACATAGATTTGCAGGTCATTTATAGTAATAGAAAATGTGCTATGTATGTATGTAGTAAAGTGTATCTAGTAAAGCTTTTTATATGCATATTTTTAAATTACGTTGTCAACCGAGGACGGAAAGTTTTAAAAATGCCATTTAAAAAGCCAAGAAAATGACTATGAAAATCAGTGTAGTTAAATTTAAGTTGTTTTCAGATAATTAGATGAAATTAAATAACTAAATAAGTACTACGCGATTTATTTGCAATGACAAATTTTCCTGAAAGGGACATATTGATGAATTTTCTAATGATTGTTAGATCTGTAACAATTTGGAATAAGACATATGCACACACATGTACCTAATAACGTATTAAACTCTAGGTGACTCAACGATATGGGTTAAAAGGAAATTAATTCTGGAGTTGCTGAGGGTTACGAATTCTCCTTGTATCCAGGCCTATTCACTTGTCATTTTCATTCACTATGATTATCTGTTGGACACGTGTTATTATTTTAAGCAAACGTTAATTTTGGAGAGAAATTTAGAGAGGGTCCAACCTCTGCAGTCACAATTAACGAATCTATTACCTACATTTAATCGAAAAAAATAATAGGCGATTGAGGGACGACTGTATAGATAAGCGAATCAGAAAAGGGGCAAGCAACATATTTTACTGAAATCGAGTCCAATTGAATCAGCTTAATATAATTATAAAATAATAAGTTGTGTGTAAAATATGTAACTTCAAATTGAAAATCTTTGGACAAATATCCGTACCTATTTTAATATAGATACGTATGTAGATAATGTAGAGCTACTTCTAAAAATATTGCCCTCTTAGGTAGTTCGAATATTAATTTGTCACCACTTATATTATATTTATATTATATTATTATTACTGATCATTCTCTTAAGTTATAAAAAACAAAATAAAATCGCAAATATAATAAAAAAATAAATGATAAAAAAGTAGATTTCGATATCTATATTAATTAGACTAAAAATAAATATTTCCCTTAAATTGCTATTTTTTAACATGAGTGAACATTTATATTATGTTGATATATATGGTTATTTTTTAATATTTAAACTTATACAAATTATTACTGGTTTGTTACACGTGCATCTACTATTTCCATTCCATCTTAAATTTTCAACTCATTGACATGAATAGTTATATATTCAATATCTACGAATAACTGTTCAAGAAATTAAGCAGATTTCAAGTGTCTCTGTAGCTCTTGCAACTCTACAAACTAAAAAGGGAGGATAAAATTTAAAATAGATTAAAATATTTAATAAGAATAATAAAAGGAAAATTATTTATTTACAGAGGACCAATATTAACTAATGTCTTCTTCCTCCTGAATATGCAGGTATAAACATGTTTTTGATCTTTCAAAAACAAAATATATATTAATGATGTACAAACGTAATATAGATATTAGTACATATAATCAGTAGCAATTTAAAATTTGTCTAGTATGATTAATGAAAAAACCTATGTACAAATTATTAAATTTTCTTTAGCTGCAAAACCCAGTTTAACTTAAAATTGATACTATATGTAATTATGTAACGTCCATTAGTTACAATTTCTACAAGAGGGAGAGGCTGTGAAATCCATAAGTAAAACGTGGTCATACACTCCTCAAATATTTACTAATACCTTATCCCGTGATTTTCTGAACCGACTAAATCCGACTGTATATTAGTCCTTTGCTCCCTATGTACTGGGGTGGTCAGAAGCTTTTTCAGAAGAAACAAAATTTCAGCGAATTGTTCGACGCACAACCGTTTCTAAGGTAATAATTAACCCACGTGACCGTCCGGTATGGGAACCAATAATTAAGGAGAGGCCATGATGGATAGTCCAATCAGAAAGAGCACAGACGTGAAAAGTTCACCTTGCATCAGGTCACTAGCTGGGTCAGCGTCAAATTAGTCGGCTTATTGAAGTTCTTTTTTTCTTAAAACGTCGAGAGCGGCCATATTCTCACATTTACCGCGCCATTCAAGGCAACTTATAGCGGCTGTAAATAAACCTGCAAATTGGGAATTAAACGTTTTTAATAGGCCGCATTAACTGATATTACTATATACGGAAAGGCATGCCTTAAGATTGTTGGCATAGATAAATTAGCTCGGCGTATTAATACTAAGTGCGCTATGAAACTAAAATTTTATCTTGCTAATCTGCATTGTATGCGTGAAATATTTGCCAAGGTGAACTTTATTTAAAAAAATCAATGTGGATTATATAGAAAAATATCCATA